>CAEGAF010041624.1:0-61841 GCA_903067075.1 Micropoecilia bifurca | reverse complement strand
ATGTTTTTTTTTTAATTAAATGTATTTTTTGTTCTAAATTATGTAATCAAATAAAATTTTTAACTGTTTTTTTTATTTTTTTTTTTTTATGTTTTTTTTTGGTTTATAAACGTCTCCCCCCCCCCCCCCCAATACAAACATATCGTAGCTGTAAAATTTGGCTTCTTTGAGCATTTCCATTATCATACCAGCTAAAGTCTCCCACGCATCTGTGCAGACAAAATCAGGGATTGGGTGGAAAATGTTTTTGATTGCCAGGCATCTGTTTAACTTCAGCAGTGACTTGAACTGTGGTCTGACCGCTGTGGGGCACAAGCAGAGGAAACGCCTCCATCTGCTTGATATCATTTTGTTTAAACACAAGAAAAATACCTTCTTTGTTGGTTATGTGACGTTTAACAGAGGCAAACTGAGTGAATTTGCTTGAATTTTTGTTACATCTAATAAATTAGCTGGCAACAAAAGCGATGTGTCCTTTGTTTAGCAGTGAATATACTTATAATATTTTTTTTAGCTGTATGAGCAAAACATACTAAAAGTAGCTGGTTTAAAATGTGGCATTTAATTTAAACCACCTTGTTTGTTTACATCCCATTTCAGGATCCTAAATTTAGTCCCCATAATAAACAGTGCTGGCTTTGACAGAGCCTCAAAATGAATGTAAGCCATTTGTTGCAGTCCAAACAAAATATAAAATGTTCCGTGAGTGATTTTGTTTTTCTCCTGACTTTCCAGCTTCCAAATTAGCCTCATGCCGCCTCTGTCCTCTGCAGAGGATGTCTAAATCCAAATGGATGAGGTTGCAGTAGGTCATAAGGAAAGACTTTGTTTCTTTACATTTGCTCTGACTGTATATACTGTTAAAAGTCTTATCACCGGAAGTTAATTTTGTAGAATGGTAAAGTATTATGTTAAAGTCCATCTATGTAACAGTGAAGTAGGATGGTAGGGCAGCATCTAAGCATGCAGAAAGCGATTTATTGCTCACTGTGACATGTAGAGAACAAACAGACCCTAAAGTTCAAGTCAGAACCTCTTGAACTTTGACACGCTATCTGTGAAAGACTGCAACATTTTTGTTACATCCTCAGCCCAGATGAACCTCCTCGGTGATGCTGTTTTCACCTAGCATGATGTGAGCGATCACATTTTTTTCTGTGTGGACCCAGGATTGATGGCCTCCACTCTTTACACCAAGCTGTGCTGACTTTTCTGGGATGAGCCCAGTTCCCCGTCCTGCTGTCATCTGGATCCAATTCAGCACGAGGAGCAAGGGGCCGACGCGTTTGTTGATAGCACAGTTCTTTAGTCTTGGTGATGTTTGCTTTTGCGGTGTTTGCTTTGTGTCTTTGCTGTGCCATATACTGTGTGAAAGCATGCGCACATCTTCCACTTTCTATTGCATAATCACAAACGTCACATGTTTTTATTGGGATATTACGCAATACACCAACACAGAGTATTGTTGAACAGTGAAGTGGAAAGAAAATGATGCGTAGTCTCTCAATTTGTTTACAATTAATATATTTTTATAAAATAACGTTATGCTAAAATTGCAGTTGTAATCTTTTGGAGTATTTCTCTTCCGGCTTTGCTAATCGAGAGACTGACTTTCTTGTCTGTTTATTAGCTCAACCTGAATCAAATTGAATGGAGGGAGCCTGTTCGCATCAAATTTCAATCCAAATTTGACTTGGGTCTAATTTTTGACTCGATAATTGTAATACATCGACCTGATATTATCAAACTATTCAATTGTATCTCTCCCTATATACTCTGTAGTCATTATTCTACCAGAAAGTGAAACCTTTAAAAGATTATCTTCCGGGACTGCCCTATGTTAATTATCTTCCAGGCGTAAAAAACGGCCCACACCATAATGCTGCCACCACCAGATTTCAGGACTGGGACAGATTGTTGCTGCCATTACTGTCCAGATCACCTTGTTCCAGATGATTATCTCCCCTATCTGGCTTACAGCAACTTTTAATGGCTTTCTATTGAGCCTGTTGGCTGTTTGTGGTTGTGCGATGCTGTTTCTTCTATTTTTTTGTGGGTGATGGTTGAAAAGGTCCAAGCTTTCCCCCAGAAAACCTGCTAAGGTAGAATGCTATAGGGCAGTCATTCACCCAGCGGCCCGCCGTGTTTTTGACTTAAAAAATGTTTAAAGTTAACAGGAAACTTGACAATATCACTTGATAATTATGTGTTAATGGAAGTTTGGAAGATTACTATTTGAACACCAGTTATAAAGTCTTAAAAAATGCAAAAATAAAAAGAAACTTTTTATTTTTGCATTTTACCAGTTTAAAATGTTAAACCTTTACCAGCACACCACCATGTTTTCCTTATGTTGTATATTCCTTCATGGTTAAGTCAAATGCTTTCTAATCAAATTTGAAGACATTTGGTTTTATTTTGGGGTGGCAGAGCAGAGGGGAGCAAATGCAAATGCTTTCGTTATCTATTAATTTGTATTGTTATCACACAAAATTGCAATAAAATAGATGTTTGAGGTTACATGACAAAATTTGACAAAGTTCCAGGTGCGTGGAAACTTTTGCAACAGGCATGTATTTTCAGTTTATCCAGCATTTCATCCATCAAAGACATTTCTCACTTCTCCGTAATCCACTGGCTGTGGAGACAAAGCCTTGTATTTTGGGCTTACTGCGCTGTTTGAGCAGAGGGCGTTTATTGTGCCAGCCAATGGCTGCATGCAGCTTTTAGAAACCTTAAAAATGTGGCAGTTAGTTGGAATCCAAAGCAGCCAGTAAACCATATGGAAAAATGGTTTATATTTTCAAGATATATTGCTTTGTTCTGTCTCTGAATTCCTGTCGTTACTCAACTGCGTTTGGCAGCGAAGGAGGTCTCAGTGGAGTCACTGCTCTTCTATCTAGGAAATGGAAGATAAATGCTTGATATCCTGCTTAGTGACTAATTTTAGATTTCCAAACAATGTGAATTCACACACTGTGTCCTTACGTTTCACAAAATGTATGTATTGAGTAAAATAATTATTTTTTCCAGCAGAGGTATAGCGTTGCCTTTATGTTCTGAGGACACTTTGTTTGCTTTTTTGACCCTCACAGCTGTTTCCTGAACATTTTAATTAGAAGTGTTGATTGTTTATCCAGCCTCAGCCTGTTGCCGTCAGCCTGCAGGGTGAGGGTTATCACAGGCTTTCTGTAGAAAATAAGCTCCTCCTTTTGTATCTCAACATGTGTTACATTTATGTTGTGTGGTACTTTGATACCAGAGTGTTAAAAGGACTTAGCTTGCTTTAAATATGTCCTGGAAGGGCCCTGTTTTTATCCTGTTTGCCATTATAGATACTCCCTTCATTGCCGCCCTCTAAATCTGAACTTCAACAGCTCGAATTTGTGCACCACCTCCCCCTGTTTCCTCTCTGTGATGTACTCCTGCCAGAAAATAACTCATCAAAACAGAGGTGCGTAATGCCAGGATTTCCAGCTATTTTCCTCTACTGCTCTGAGACTCGCTTATCTCTGCCTTTAGCCATCAGTGTCGCCCTGAAAGGGTTTCCCTTTCATGTAGTCTAACACTTTTTTAGAAGACATGATTGAGTAGCTTTCATGAGCTCATGTTGATCTGACCCCTGGATGACTCTGACCCCACAGTCACTACACATCTGGATCAGATCTCTGAATTACAGTTAATGGGGAGAAGGAGCCATGGGCAGAGTTGCCTGCTCTGTCAAAGCCAGTAAAAGGGAAAGTGAGGTTGACTTTGGACACGTTTTATATTATTATGTCAAGCTGGATATTATTTATTTCATTTTTCCAACTTAATTGTGTGCTTCCTATATATATGTGCATTAACATAAGCCTATTTAATGCAATGTTACTGTCGGCATTCACATTTCAAAAGAAGTATTTTTTAAAATAAAACCATATCTTGTATGGTTTTATTTTACACTCAATAAAACCATATCTTATATGGTTTTATTTTACACTCAATTAATTTCAGAGTGTTAAATTAATTGTGATTAATTTAACACTCTGAAATTCATTTTATTAAACATTTTAATTGAATCCCACAAACTCCTCACATGTGACTGGGTTTTTTCTGCAGCCAGAAAGATTTGATGGTTGTTCATGTCTCATGTCACTTCATGTAATTACCCTGAGCCAAAAGTCATTAAAGAACTTTTGGTCTGATTTTTAAGACCTCCCTGGAGAAGCAAGGATGCGACATCTGCCAAATATTAAAACGAGTTCAACTCAGCGGCATGTCCCTTTTCCTCTGCCCTTGTCTGAAAATGAGCAATGACGTGATTACTGGAGCAAAAACAGAAACGAATAATAACTCACTTTGTGTTTTTTATGAGTAATCAGCAGTGGGTTAGTCCTTTGGAGAAATGAAATTATCATAAAAAACTGAATTTCGTATTATTTCAGATTATCTCTTTCAGAACAAATTTATAACTGGTAAATGTTTTTTTTCATGACTATATTGGCTTTAGCAGCTCCTCCTAAAGCTGGACACTTACTAGGGTTATTGTTTATTTTTCTTTTGGGTTCAGACAACATAAGCATGACGATGATGCAACGCCCAGATGATGAGTGGTTTAGAAACGCATCATAAATCCTCTGTAAAATATTGTTTTAAGCCACAGACGTCAATCCTCATCTATCTATCCGTTTTGCTCTCCTGCTTCAAAATGTAGAAACTTTAAGGATTGTTGTTTTGTAGAAGTACTGTAGTTCTTCTACAAAAGAACTACTAGGAGCATAGATTGATACTTTGTTGGTCCCAGGACAGAAAATGTTTTTCACAGTACCATCTACATTAGTGTAAACAACATAATTTATAACACTCCAGTAATCTAAGTTAATCATCTCTTATTCATAGGACATGTTATAATTATTCTTATAAACAGCTCTAAAGCTCTACATCCGCTCTATAATGTGAAAAGTTTCACCATTCTCTGAGGACTGTGTAAAGTTTAAAGTACTGTCCTAAAAAGTTTCCGCCCTGATCAAAACGGTTAACAACAACACATCCAGGTTGTAATTTTCTTTCCCAACAGCGTTTTACTGCTGACATCTGTGTCTTTATTCAGCCCTGCCACTCTATTTAGCAAAATCATTAAAGTGAACATTCCCATGTCTGAAACATTTGTATCTCAGTGACGTAAACCAGTGGGAGACTCGCCTCCCCCTCCGTAGAAGAATGTAAAGCTTTTGGCTCTAGTTGCAGTTTAGAAGGAAAAAAAAAACAGCTTCAGGGCTGCAACCTGCATCGCCCGTTAACGGTGGGAGAGAATGCACCTCGTTGTTTTCACACATGTCTACATGCAGATGCAATCAGCCGACCTGCTCTGACAGACGCAAGGAAATAAATGTTTCCTCCTGCTGTTGTCAAAAACAACTTGACAGATCTGGGTTCTCGGCGGCATTTCTCTCTGCAGTCAATAAACTTCACAGCCTGTTTATCATTCATGCTAATGACTAAGAAGGTCTGCTTTCTATAAAGTGTTGGGAAACTTGCAGTACTTAATTATTTTTCCTTTGAACCTGTTCATGGTTCTACTTATCTACAAAAAATATGTTTATCTTTCATTTCTAGTAAGCTGATAATGAAACTTGCTGAAGGAAAGCTATCTCAAAGTTTGGGTTCTTCTAGTCGGCCTGAGATCCTATAATCATCTTAAAATGTGTACATTTTTCTAAAAATGTTTCTTAATGCGCTCACAAGCCATATTTAAAACAAGCTACAGTTTGGTGAATTAGGAAAGGATTTAATTGATGGTGTTTCAAATATTAGCTTGTTTCAGTCTTGAAATTGTACTCAAAAGATGAATGGTTGTAAGCCTGTTTTAGCTTAATCTGTTTATTTTATCCTCACTGCAGTAACTTGCAAACTTTTTTAACCTATAATGGAGAAAAAACAATCTTATAAAATATTCATTCAAAATGCTCAACAGCTAGGAATGTAGAGGTGACACTGTAGGCATGAAGAAACATTTGCTTGGTCTGTCAGAACAGGTTTTTTTTTCCAAAGTGTGCCATTTCAACATGGACCATTATAGATAAAGATATCTGAGTCTTTATGGTGGTATTTTAAGACAGACTGGAAAAGCACAGGCAAAGTTCATGGGCAAAAATGCAAAACTGCTTCTCTTCTCATATGTATGTGGCTTCTTTGACTAGCAGCAGCTGTAGAGGTGCACTGGTCAGACTTTATTGACCTGCCTATGTGGATTTCCTGTCTAAGGACTTTAAATCAAAGGATTTTGTTTTTTTCTTTTTATTCAAAAATGCCGCTACTATTGACTGTGAAAAAGGGGCCTCAAGTTTTGAATCTAAGATAAATGGGTTACAAACTGTAAAATTTGTAACCTCGTCATTCATGCATTGTTATTTTTAAATGTTTTAAAGTACAACTGTTTTTAAATCCCGTGCACATGTTTAACAAGCAAAAAAATATATATTTATTTTATTTTTAGGAGCAGTCTTGATTTGTTGTCAGAGCTGAACAGACACTCATTCAGCTATGGCTTCATCAGAAAACTGTGCGCTTTTTCCGTGGAGCATTTATGTGCTGACATATAGAAATCCGCAGATATTTCCTTTCATGTTGCTTCATTGGCCAACCTCAAATTCTTGAAAAGCAGAGCACATGTTTGCTTTTAGGAATCTATATAAAGCGCTGCATGGTTGTCAAAGTGGTCTCTGTTAATTATAAACCTCAGAAAAATCCCACATGTTCACGGCATGGCATACGTTCACTGGAGTTTGGTTCTCCTCCAAACTAATACTAACTTATACGGTTCTGTTATTAACAATCAGTTATTTAACTTGGTGGACAAAAAGTGGTTATTAAACAGTGGCAGCCGGTTGAAGAACATGCACTTTTTGTGCTACTGTCTCCCTCCCATTACAGACTTTAAATTGATGCAGCTCAACACAGGAGCTCACCTTGTGGCTCTGTTTCTAAGCAGCAGGAATACAAACAGAAGTGATGGCTGACTGGCTGGCTGATCTGTGGGTTAAGCCTCTCTTCATCAAAAAGGAATTTTTTTTTTTACATACTGAAAACTACATCTATGAAACTGCGTCAGCCATCGGAAATGAGCTGTTAATCCCCCCAAAGGGTCTGTAATACAGATGAGGGAGTGGAACAGAACTTTTTCTACAGTAGCTCTATTGTGATGCCTTGCAGAAAATGTTTCATGAGATCATGTAGATCATGTTAGAAGACACAATTTGTGTTTTGTTATCCTTATCTGGGTGGAAAAATCCCCCTGTGGATGCTGATGTCTGAGGGGACGTTTCCCTGGCTTTGTGCCAGCAGTTTGGAGATTCCCCTCACTGATTGGCTTTTATTTTTTTTAATGATCCGGTTAACTTAGCTCTACAGAGTCTCGGCTGTAATAAGAGGTCCATCTCTTTACACTTGTACTCCTGTGTGGGCCTACATTCCCAGCCATTATAAACACAGACCTTTTTGTGCTGCTACCTACCGGTTGCCTTGTGGTTCTCACTAACATGTGGCCATGTCTTAGTCTGAGGGAAGTCTTGGCCATTCATGCATTCCATGCAGCTGCAGTACTGTCTGCCTGTGTTTGACTGAAGAGGTGGTCAGGTGGTTTTGGTGATGCAGTAGGAAGCTTCAGCTTACACTGTAAATGTGGTATGACGGACATGGCCAAGACGTTCAGCTATGGGATGCACAGGCTCTTTCCTGACCTCAGCACTCACATGGTTGACAATGCAGAATAAGCTCGGATGATTTAGCAATATTTTTACAAGATGTCTGGTAGAGATATTCCAGATTAATCCCATGCGTTCCATGTCAATGTCAGTTGGTTAAAAGTTTTCTGGTTATCTGCATTAAGGAACAGCAGCCAATTGCATTGAGTCATTGATTTAGCAACAATCCTTGAGAAATGAACAACTCCTTTTTAGCAGGACGGAACATTTAGCAGAACCTGACTTGTTGCAAGCGGCAATCTGTTGCAACTTACTTTGGGTCAGAACACAAATAACAGATGCAATCTTTGGGATTGCTAAACCTTTAAACTTTTTAAAATCTCCATAGAGACAGAAAACCATGTTAAGTAATGGATTCAGTTTAGCCTCGTCCTTAAATTTTGAAAATTAACAGTATTCAGTATTAAAAACAATCAACTATTTATGCTAAAAGTTGCACAATTAAATGTATTTTACAGTCATTTGTAGTTTATGTAGAGAGCCCAGACTGCAATAATCAATATTTATTTTGTTTTTCCACATAATCATTTTCACTGGAATAGATTTTCTGCATAATTAAACCTTTATTTCATCTGGCTGCTGGTGCCGATGGTTTGGTTATGAATCCCACCCAGCCAAATGTCAAGCTGCTTCTGTGTAGTTGAGATGTTTTTTCCTGCTTTATGTTCAGAGCTAGTTGTAGCACCTTTTTGCATCTTTAGGCAAGATCGTGGTTTTGCAAACCCCCAAAAACCAACTATTATTTTAAAGGTAGAATTGATCAGGATTTGTGAAGATCTTTTAATTATCCCCTTATCATTTCCTTAATGGGAAGATGTTTCGAAAGAACCATGTGAATTATTCATTCCTTCATTCTTGAGCTTCTTTCACCTCTGCCTTGACACTAACACATGCACCTGTATACACACACACAGCTGTGTAGGCTACGTTGTGCTAATAGGAAGCGCTTTGGAAAACTTTGGAGCATTTAAAAATGACCAACTTATCTTCCAAACTCCCCACTTTAAAAAGGCAAAATAAATGTTTGAACTGTCCTTGAGATTGTTATCAGGCTGCTTTTCTTCTGTCAGTGCCAGCACCCACAGCTGTGATGGCTTAGTGCTGAAATTTATACTCCAAACAGTCCTTCATCCTGGGTCATCCTGAAAACTTTGGGAAAACAGCAGGCGGTGTTATTAACTGCCTCACCAGCAGCTTAATCCAACACTTGTGGCATGCAAGTGTGGCCACATTCCTCTGTGATTTGCAGTGAAAGTCAGAACAAACACCAGCCACCTCCTGCTCTGTAATTTAACCATTTTTCATCTAGTTTTGGAAATCCAATGTTTTCTCTTGGGGTTGTTTTTTGCTGCAAGGACATGCACACAGCTCCTTCTCTATCTCCTGAGGCTAAAATAGTCGTCATACCAGACAGTTTTTCCACTGATGTAATGGCAAAAAATGTGCAGATCCGGGGTTACGGCTGATTGTTTTATTTCCGACTGCTACTCTTTCTTTCAGTACCACAAATAATATAAATCACAGCTTTTCCCAGCGTTGCGGTGAACTGTAAAAGTGGATAAAAAGCACTGGCATGTTTTCAGTGAGCAGATAATAAGTATAAGTAGAGCAGTGGTTGTGACTCAGGGCTGCATGGTCGGGTAAAGTTTCAGGTCTTTGTCCTGAGTGAACAGCGACAGGAAGACGACATGAAAAAAAGCTGATTTCTTTCTCAGGGCTCGGTATGAGTCAGCTGTGATCAGGGAGGAAAAGAGGTCAGCTGCCACTTGTGGACATATGTTTGGATCCTCCTCCCCCCCCCCCACACACACACCCATCCACACACACACACACACCCACACACACACACACCCACCCACACACACACACACACACACACACACACACACACACACACACACACATTAATAGTAAGGATCCAACTTTGTTCTTGCACAAATTTCCACGAATCCGAAAAAACAAAAAACAAAAAAACGAATTTTGCTATTAATTGTGCTAGCTTGAGTCATTGGAAAAGCTTTGTTTAGGAAGGTCTGGTGGTGTTTTTCTCCTCCCAGATTTGTTGGGGATTTCCTTTCCTCCCCCAGGGGCATCCTGTTATCTGAGCTGCGACTCTGTGAAAAGACCTAATTTCAATGACGGGACCTTTTCTCTCTCTTTCCTCCAGATAATAATCAATGTAGGCAACGTTTCCAATCTAAAACTCAATGTTTACTTACAGTGAGCAGCACTGATCGAGTTTGGAAATTGTTCAATCATTTATAGGAAACAGATCAATCTGGTTTATGACTCTAGCAGCTGTGAGTGGAAAGATTCAAACCCAAACAAGAGGAAACCTTTTTTGTAAGTAAATTATTATAGCAGCTTTAAAAATATTTTTCTTGGAAGAAAAGGTTATATCCACAAATCTGACAGAGGGATTGTATAAATGTTTAAAACTCTAAATCAGATTAGTTTTGCTTTTTTGTAGATACAAGTGTAGCTAAAATAGGATTTAATGTAATTTTGAAAATATTGAAAGATTTTGTGACCACAGTTGAAGTCAATAATGAAGTCTTGTTAAAGTCTTGTGAAATAAGTGGAAAAAGTTTATAAGACTTTATAGTCTTCATGCTAATAATTTCACAATTAGTTTTGATATGTCCTTTTTTCTCTCCCTTTTTTGCAATCAAGTGGGGATTAGATTCAGATGGGGATTAGAGGATTTTCTTCCTAAGTGGGTTTGAGAAATCATGTCTTACCTTTTGAACCCAAAGAAATATTTCCAAGAAATATTTTGGTCACAAATCGTGATCTTTAAATCGAATGCCCTCCACAGTTTTCGGACCCGCTGTGGTAACATTGTAGCAGTGTGCAATGCTCCTCTGTAAAGGTCAGCTCTTTGTTGAGGGTGAATCTCTCTTTGCCCTGAAGCTGCAACCTTACCTCTGTCTAATTAAACACCCTGACAACAGATTGTTCAAGTCATGAAAGGTTCCTTCAGGGAGTAATTAATGTTAATGTGAGCTGGGAGGTAAAGAGAAGGAGTCTGGTGGAAATGTGGGTCAGCTGTGCCCCCTGGCCTTTTGTTAAAGCAGGTGGGTGGAGTGACCTTTGACCTTCCTGGTGGTGAGCACATCACATTTTAATTACTTCTCCTTTCCAGAAATACATCTTGTAATGACGCTGCTATAAAGTCACATCCAAACTATTCGTGATCACTCATATTTCCACTCATTCTCAGGATTTAATTTTTTTGTCTACATATAAAGGGAATCATCTGCTTTTTTGTTACATCAGATTAAAGTTTCTAAAGTCATTGTGATCTGGGTCAAGACTGAAAGTGACCAATTATCCATCTAGTGCCACACATATTATTTTGTTAATCTAATATATGTTCATATCCCCCTTCCTCCTCCTCTCCTTACAATCTGTTTTTCAACATTTACAATTATATTGGTATTAAAGATGAGTCTGTATCAGCTGCTGCTATTCGTCTTTGTCTTGACCTTCTCTGTGAACTGAACTCAACGTTTTTGGATTGCGCAGAAAGAAGCTAAAGCAGCCGAAATCTTTCAATAGTCAAAACCTGATACTAAGTTTATGAAGTTTCTTCTGGCTTCGAAAACATAAAATGAACAAATTTAGTTAATCTAATGATAGCCCATGAACAACCCGCAAACCCAAAATGCACAATTTAATGAAAGAATTAAAACAATATAAACCAGTTAATTCAACAAAACTCCTGTTTTTATATCTTTTTATTCCCTCCTAATACAATAATGCTTATTTTAAATTTGTATTTGATTTTGGAGTGTAATTTTGGGCCTGAGGTTTTATTAAGGGAGCAACAACAACATTTTTATAATGAGTGGACCTATTATTCCGCTCCTCCTGAGTGCCAAACCACTTCTTTTCAGTATCCAGACCTGAAATACACACATTTCAACCTTCAGTTCATGAATTTCCAGGTTGCATCCTTTTAATTGTAGTGTCCTTTTAAGCCGACGAGTAACCATATTAGCTGTTTTATATGGCTGCTGGCATCGTTTCCTGCCAAAATAACAATTCTGGAAATAGGTTTCTAAGTAGAATTCATTGCTTGGACTTTTAGAAACCAACTGTTTCAGATCATTTAAAGATTTTGTGGGGAATGTGGTGTCACTTCTGGGATTTTGTGATCTTTTCGAAATGTGTGTCATTACAATTTTGAAATCCTGCTGGCGGAGCGGGCGGGTTAGCAAGGCTGAATGAACTACTGGACGCACACACCCATTTCTGCTTGCACAGATGCCTAAACATCTATATGTTTATTAGGCCAATGCAGGTGGGACATGTCAGAAAGTCGTAAGTCAACAAATACGACCTCCCCGCGCCGACATGCATCTCTTTGACCAGCCGATCTCAGCGCAGGCTTGTGTCTCCTGCAGTGCTGTTTGCAGGGAGAGGCCGTGGTGTGATGGCATTGTAGACCCCGTGTTGATTTTAAGGCCTGAGTCAGTGTGACCGCTGGGAAACCCTTCTGCAGGTAGGCTGTGCTGCCACTGGAACCGAGGAGGGCTGATGGTTATCTCTCTAAGCGTTTCAGGGTGGCTGCTGCTGAGGCATGAGCTGCTGTCAGTCACTCAGTCCTAAAAACAAATTAAAAGCAGAAGTTTCCCATTCTGCTAAGCTACTTGCATTTTGTTAAACAGTGAAAATCAAATAGATGAAGTATTTTTGTTTTTATCTCATATTGAGGGTCTGCAGTCTATTGTTTTGTTTTGGATTTAGTTTTTCTTGTTTGACGTTTTGTTGTTGTGCATTTTAACTTTGTGCAGTATTGTCAGTCCAGTATGCCAAGTGGATCTTTTAGATTGTTTCCACACAATTTTCTACCTTAGAGCCACTCAGTGTGTGACCACATTGGTTTCTGTTTTAACAGGAAACAAAACACAGGTAAGTAATACCCTGGGATTTTTACATCTATTGTAAAGGTCAGAACACAGGATTAGACTTTATTTCTGTAGCTTATGACTGATTAGCTTCTTTAAATCCTTCAGTCACCGAGACACTGATTTTTTGTGTTTTTGGTAATGGAGAAGAAAAAACTGAATCAGACGTTAGCAGAGATGGTTTCCATTAGTGATGGAAACCTCCCACAGTTCTGGAGGTTTGTTACCTTCAGAACTGAGGGCATGCGGATGTTGTCCTCCAACCAAAAAACAAGGGAGCGCAGAAGAAAAGTAGAAGCAGATTTTTGTATTTAGGGAAAGAAGTCATAATAAGAACCATATTTCAGGAATCAAAAGGAGAAACATGGATTTTATTTATGCCAGCTTTAGATTTATGGTTGTAAAATATGAGCAGTAATTTTTTGAGTGGGTTTTTTGTTGCTGTTTGAAATATTTCCTCTTGGTAAGTTTAACATTAAAATGATGTATTCCTTGGCAGCCTGACGTTGCATAGAAGAGCCAGCCACCTCAAAATGAGTGCATGAAGGAACCCCAGAAAAACAAGCTACGTTTCTGCTTAGGAGCTATATTATGGGACATAACTGTCACCATTTCCATTTAACTCATGGTTCACACTGCCAACCATGTTCCAGCTCTTGCCTTACACATTACTGGACTGTCATCGTACCTTAAGCATCCAAGTTCTCAACATACCAAAGCTACAAGACTGAAGGAAAATTACTTGACTTTGTTGAATTTCCAACATGGAACCTCAACAACGATTTTATCTTCAACATGGAAACAACGAGTAACATTGCAAGCTGATGAAAATGTCCTATTTACTTGGTATTAGAGGTGTTCCAAGACTGATGACGACAAGAGATTAACAATTTCAGTAAGATAAACAACTAAGCTTGGAAGAAAGTTTCCATCCATCCATTGTCTATACTCAGCAAACCTAGCAGGATGGCAGGAAAGATGCTGCAGTCATTGAACAAGAGAGAGGCCAGTCCTTGGACACGATGTCCACCAGTCCATCACAGGACAACACAGAGACACAGGACAGCCATGTACTCGCAGACAGTTTAGAGAGACCAGGTAGCCTGACAGTCTTTTTTTTGGACTGTTTGATAAGGCTTTTTGTTGTTTACATTAATGGACCAACATATGGACCAACAAATAAAAAGTGTGACATTGAAAGTCTCACTTATGCATAGTGACTCATTCTAAGTTGACTCCAGCTTCAGTCTACTCTTGAATAGATTTTGTTACTTGTGCACTTCTTTCTTCCACTCAACTTTACTTGAATATGCTTGGATACAGTCTCTTTGAACATCCAGCTTCTTTAGCAATGGCCATTTGTGGCTTGTCCTCCTGTGGAGGGTGTCAGTGTCTGCCAGACATTTATCAAGTCTGCTGTCATGATTATTTAAACCATTATTTGACTTAAATCTGAAATTACATTAGATATAAGTGGACCCTATTTATTCTTAGGTCATTTTAGGGGCATTAGAGTATTTGGGGCTAAATGTAATTGTATGCCACACCTTTTCAAATTACTTATATAATAAAAAAACTCCCACTTCCGTGGTAGTTACAATCTGAATTATACTGTATAGTCTACAGTAAAGTTTGTTACTTTAATGTGACAAAAGAAAAACCAAAAAGGGTTAACTGGATAAATTGCACTGCAACAGAAAATAAAATTATGATTTTGATTAAAAATAATTTCATTAAACCTCTTCTGACGTGTCTCTAAATTTCTATTTTTAGAGCAAATCATTTAGGAAATAAATTACTTTGGACTAAGACCAACATTTTGATCCATCAAAATGGACCAACCACTGATTACAGGTGTTGTTGCTATTCTCTGATTTTGAAGTATTGGCTTAATTAATAATGATTCTCATGGCTCATTATTAATTAAGCACCTTTTTCTAACTGCATTCAATTCTGAAGTTGCCAAATTGTTTCGAATATGGATTTATTCCTTTCATTTTTACCATTTTTAGTATCTGCATAATTTTTCATGTTTAAATTACTGACTCTGTTTTGTGATTTCCACAAAAGTTAAATTTTGCACATTTATTTTCACGTCTAAGCTCCTCCGTCGATCTTGAGAATGTGAGGAACGCTCATTCCAGTCTGTCTGCTGAGTCATCAACATGGCTCCCATATGACCTCTGACACTAGCCTGGTACGACCACTTGCGTCTAGCTCCATCAAAGGATGGGAAGAATGCCTTTATGTCCTAAAAGAAAAAGCATATACCGAAGTCGCTTGCACATGAAAGCACTAATGTTTTTTTGAAAAGAGTCTTGTTTGTCTCTTAGTCGGCTAATTTTAGAGCAAGCAGCTTAAGTAAACGCCGGGATGGAAACATCTGCTCTACACCTCGTAGACCGTTTGGGGACAAATAAACAGACACATTATTCCTGAACGGATTAGCGTCTGAGAAAATCAGACGGCATCATCTGACTTTGGGGCTTTTGGTGCTTTAAAACCTGCTTGGTCCGGAGTTGCAGTCATCATGCTGTGCATCAGGAACACTGGGCTTGTGCTATGTGACGGCATCCGGAGCGTGTCCCATGTTTACAAGGCGGGGAAAGACGGATTACTTTAAAGACGTTGAGAGAGAATTACCCCCATTCCTCTGTGGGTGTGTTTTTAATTACTTTCAGTTAAATGGGAACAGCAACACATTGTGTTTTGGACAGGCAATCATTGCTCTGTTTATTGTTATCATGGGAGAAGAAAGTTACAATGATAATGATTGTGACGAATTGGAATAGTGATAAACTCTAATTGATGATGTTTGCAAAACCCCAAAATGATAATGCAAATGAACGCTGTGGCTGGCGATGTAATCACACCATGAAATGTAACTGTTGCCTTAAAGCAGCATGTTAGATATGAATGTCACCTTTACAGCATAATTTGTGTTTGTCAGGCTCTGACTGTACATAGAGACAGACAGGTTAGCAAAAGCTGACATTGATGCTAATTAATTTTTAAAAACATGTCGTCACTTCTTCAAATATAAAATCTGTTTCTGATTAGCCTTTCACAGTAAAACTCAAGATTTACTGTAAATCAGCCAACCAGTTCACAAATAGTTTCCTGTCAAAGTCTTTGACACATTTGCATTTTCTGCGCCTTCGAGGTCACACTCTAATCATCAAACATGTGTAAAATAAGTCCGATAAAATCTGTCGGCGTGTTTGGACCCTCTGCCAAAGCTGCAGGGCTGGATATTCAAACCAACACTTGGGAGGCAAGAGGTAAAAAAAATATATATCTGAAAGCTTTTCTCCCAGGACTTCCTCGGAGGATTTATATTCCTCTGGTGTCGTCTCATTATGTGCTGAGAGTTTGTAAGAGTTTTACAACGTGCTCGCCCATAAATCTGAAATATTGCTGTTGTCATATGGATGTGCTCTTTGCTTAAATCCCCCGTTGGGTAAATGTAAAAGCGTGAGAGTGCTTGTGGATGTGGCGATGCATGTCTCTGTACATTTTGACCCTCAAGCATTTTAGAGTTGTCTGTTTGGTTTCCAAATATGGCAAGAATTTCTGGTAAGCAAAACCATCTCCAAAGATTTACGTCAAACTTCTGAATGCTTTGATATAAATTCAGATCTATCCTCAGCAGCATGGTTGGGTTTATTTAATCTCCATGCTATTTGATTAATGTGACTAAATAAACTTTGATCCTTGTTTTTAAAAAAGGAAGTAAAATAAGGATCATGCCTTTGATAAAACAAGCAAGAAAATAAGCAACAGCTTTCCTTAATTTGTAGAAGGAAGGGTCTGACAAGGAAAAACAGGCACCAAATCAAAGGTTTTATCTAGGTTATCTCATCCAAACAGTCACCCTTTGTATATTTTCTGAGCCAGAATTTTATGTCCGTCTCCCTCTGAAAGCCATGCACTTTCCTCTTCATGCCATAGCCTTGCACTATGAACCTTTTCCTCCATTTTTAGGCTGTAAACGTGAACATTTTGACCCCAAACGGGAACATGTCACAGATCACAGTTCTCTCCAGTGGTGGGCTCACACTGTAGCTGTGGAAAGTGAAAATATTCCTTTAAGCTATAAAACACAGAAAAGGAGGGTTCCTTTTGAACGCTTACAGCAGGACACGTCATGTGTCAGAGAGAGATTTCTATGGGTTACATATGATGTGCTGCTGGTTTCTTTGTTTGCTTCTGTCAGTTAGTTCATTGTTGATTTGGGTGTTTAAACTCAACTTTCCCAACACCTGTAGCTTAGAAAGACCTGACAGGAAACACATAGCAGCCTCCATCTTGTTTTTTTTTTCCTGTCTTTACTTGAACTTTTTCAATTTAGCTGTATGAAGCATTTAAAACTCTTCATTCTTCAAAGACTGCTGTTTTGATTGAGTTAATTTAGCTCTCTGAGGGAGCGGGGTCTATTTTCTCATTGTACAAACAGGATGAACCTTAAGTTTTAACAGGAAAATACTTCTTCAGGTCTTTTTTTATTCCTTTCTAATAAGTGGAAAATTATGTTGAAACTCAGAACATAAATATAGTGCAGGATGACATGTCGTATGTATGTTTGCCAACTCTGTGATCACCAATGCAGATGAATATTTTCCACTGGGAACTTCAGCTGACAAGTTTGTCTATGACAGCAATTTGTGAACAAACGTGTGTGATGCAAAAGACAAAAAGCTTTTTCCACATCCGTCATTGATGTTGAGATCTATTTCAGTCGCTCACACACTGTGTTGACCTTTATCTGACTATGAATGTGCCATGCCCATAAAATCAATTGTTTTCAGAATGAGCAAAACACATTTCAATTTCCTTTAGTTTCCTTTAACACAGAGTTACCACCTGGATGAAAGTTGCCGTTGTCTGCCAAAGCTCTGAAAAGTCGCCTCATTCACACATGCTTCGCTTCCTCCTCCGTAGATCTTGCTTTGGATGGGTTTGCTTAGGATTTAGCACTTAAACTCCACATCATGCTCATCTTTTCTTATTTTTCCAAGACCGGCAGCTTTAGAGGCAAAGTGGGAAAGCTGAGTGTGTCCACACTTATGTGAGAAGCTCAGCTTTGACCCCTACGTCTGACTGGAAGGGCTGATGGTACGGATCCTTCAGCTGTGCTGCTTCTTGTAATTTTTCTTTGGAATACAAAGCTTTTCCTACTTTAACGGTACAAAACAATGTTGAAAGGTTGACGGCGTTTCCTTCTGAGAGTAGGTCATAATTTAACTGATTTCTCATGAGTGTTTAAAAGGCTTCAGTGTTTCCTAACGTGGCTGTTCTGCTCTGGAAAGGGTGGTGATTTTGGATTTATGTGCTTTTTTTTGCTCCCTTCATTGTGTGATTTTGCAACGACTCTTGACGGCACTTTAGGTCCATGAACCAATGAGCAAAAGACACATCAACACCCATCAACATCTGGCTTATGCTCACATAGGGAAAGTTTATGTCTCTGCTGAATGTTTCTGCATACTAATATGTTTGCTGTAGCAATAAGATTCATTTGAACACATCGGCACCAGATTTTAATTAGTTTCATGTCTAACTTGTTTTTCTTGACCGCGATTACAGTAAGCTCCACATCTGTTGTCACACCTTGTAAAGATCTGTAAAAAAAGCTTTGAAATAAATTCATCTTTTATTGCAGTTCCTAGAAAATAGATGTGCCTGAAGTATTTTTATATTTTCCTTTTTAAGCTAATCTGAGTCTCCTGAGTATAACTAAAGGTCTGTTTCCATTTATTTGAACCAATGCAGCTTTCTGGAGCTTTTTAGCATTTTTCTTATAGGGAGAAAATAGTGCTAAAGTGTTTTTTTTAAAAAAAACAAAAACAATATATGTTATTTTTGCTTGTGAAAAATTAAATAACTTTATTTGTCTAATTTTATTATTTCTAATCACATTCTTCTGTTTACTTTTGTGGTTGGTAGAGATAATTATCCCCAAATTGCTGCCACTGAAGCAGCAACAGGAGGATGTAATTATTGTGAACATGTCAATTTTGGACCCAGGAGTGGAAATACACACATGACTGCCAGGATAAAATTTTAAAAAAGCACAAAATTAAACAATGAGCGAAAAGCTATACAGGGCATTTTGTCAAAAGCACCTCATGATGTAATGCTAAGGCCACTTTTTAAATTGGATAAGATAAAAAAAACATGAAATCTCCATGGTGCCCATAAAAAGTTATTTTCCTAAGAGGCAGAGATATTATTAAGTCGCTTTAAAAAACTTGTGCTTAGACAAATAAGGTTGAATTGGGACATAACTTGAAACCACATGCAATGAGATGGATGGCAAGGGAGGTAAAACATTTTTCACTGCTTACTATTAAAAAGCTGCAGTAAAATCTATTTTAAGTCATGCTAATGTTAATGCATTTTGAGCTTTTAGGTTTTTTTTACTTGCCTTTGCTAGGGGTGGTAGTAGGTGTTTACAATAATTGCTCATTTTACTGTGATGGTAATTTTAAAAATAGAGATTGTTGAGTATTGCTCCTGACAGCGGTGCTTTTGATCCAGACGTTTTGTCTGAAACTGCATGAACTACATGAAATAAACAGACAACCAGTTAAAAAAAAGTCCAAAGTAAAGGGAATTGACCAAGGTGTGAGATATTCTCCAGATTTTTTTTTATTAATATTTCTTTATACTGTTTAAATATTCCGCATTTTCATGAACTCACAGCTTTGATTCGGAAATGTTCTTATGAGAGCCGAACTAATCGGTGACAGTAAATGCAATAAATGCTCATGTTATATTTTTTATTTACTTTGGTATAAATCATGTACTTGTTTAGTTATGACAATGATAAAGTGTTGGGACAAAGTAAGAAATGTTAAAAAAAGAAAACATATAGACTTTTTTGGTTTATAGCAGTAAAAGCTTTGTGGACTGGTTTTTTACATCATTGTGTCTAATCTCACAATATCAGTGCCTAAAAGCCACATCACCAAAACTGTTTTCAAGAAATCCACACTTCAGAGAGCTTGTTCATGTGGTGCAAACCCAGCAGAACATCCCAGTTTTGCAAAGTAACCGTGCTAATGAACAAATAGACCCACCTGACTTTTTATTGCCACATGTGAGAGTTTCTAACCGTTTCCTGGTGGGAGAATATATTTCCCATATGTTCCTGTTTAATTCAGGCAAGAAAAAAAGCCTTGCTGCCAGTATACGTGGTATCCCCTGCATGGGCTCCAGTTCCACTGTATGTACACCTTTGGTACACACCGACACTCCCCAACCTCAACCAAAGAGGAAAGTGATGGAGACAAAACACTGCTGTTTTCCTAATTTCTTGGAGCACTTCAGATTTTTCCACAGTTGAGAAAAAGGCACCTTTATGTGAATGGAGGCTGATGTGGTGGGAGATCAGAAGATTGTAGCTTTAAAAGAAAAAAAAAGGGTGGTTACACAGGTCTGTTTTTAGAAGTCCCAGGGAAAGAAGAGTGAGTGTGTTGCTGTATTTTCGGCAGGAGGAAACACGAGAAATGTGTTTGAAGAGGGCATGAGGGCGTCAGGGCAGGAGGAAGACATTATGAGTGATTTTCCACTCTGTCTGCACTGCTTAAATCAAACACACCTTGTGCTTTTTTTTCTTCAAGTTTTCAGACAAAGATGGCCCTCTGTGTACTGAAGCTGTTGACTACAGATTATTCTGTGGTGTCTGATGGTCTCAGAATAGCTTTGGGAAGAGGCTTGTATAGTCTCTCATCGGCTCCATGGAGCTTTACTGGGAACTGAGACAATATGGTGAAAATAGCAGGAGCAGTCATTGTACAGACAGATGATGTCAACCACAGGGAAGACATGGCCACAGATGCAAACCCAGCAGTTCAGCTTGGCTGATTTACTTTAGGTCATTAAAAAGACAAACTGTGTTTTGGTTGCAGTAGCTTCTGGATCGTGAGCGCTTGATTCACAGTCTGGGTTTTCAGGCTATTATGGTCAAGTTTGTTTGTTCATTTTACCTCCTAATTAAAGCCAGAAGTTTTTCAAACAGAGTGACAATCTGTTGCTGTGAACAGAGACTTTATTATTCGGCTGCCGTTTCCTTTAAGTGTGCTCTCATCCTTTAGGATGCCAGCCGTATCCTCACGTGTCTAATGAAGAGGCTTTTTTTTCCTTTGCAGCAACATTACTGAGGTTTATTCCCAGGAATTCCTCAGAAACGACCTTATAGGAACAGGAGAAAGAGGTCAGTGTGCAGAGCTGTCAGCGAGAACAGACAGGGGAATAGAGAAGAGGTGATGTGATGGACAGAAAACTAAAGGACGGGGAGAACGGATATGAAAACCGGCTGCTTTAGCCCATGACATCACTGTTTTCCTACCATTGCATGAGCCTAATGGCCTTGTCATATTTAACGTACACCTTGTTTGGTCGACTGGTTTCCTGATTGGCTAGGAAAAATGTATTGTGTTACACTCAAGATTGTGTGTTAGGCCAGTATTTGACTAATCAGTATAATTCGAAAGGAAACCACTGTCTGGTTTACTCAGCTGAGATTTTAAAGTTAAAGAGCAGAGGTGCTCAAACTTTTCACAGCCACGCTGAAATTGTTGGGGCTGGAAGCAAAGCAACTATTTTTCTTCATTTATAATATTTGGTCAGACTGCCTGTCTTGTTGAATTTGAAAGAGACTGGCGTATTTTCTTATAACCGAGGACCGATCATGTCTGAGCCCCACACAGAGGCTCCAGACTTCCAGGAATTTCTCAATTTCTCCGATCGTCACTCAAAGGTCTGCCTGTGCCTTTTCGTGATGATTCAGAGTGGAAGCGAGTGGGCTGGCTTCCCTCATGGTCAGATAATCAGCCACTTACACAAACTAGCATGAACTCTGAGTGCCAGGAATGGATTCCATGGATGACTCAGCATCGCTAATAAATCTACCATAAGTATATTAAAAAAAATCTCTTTTTAACAGTGTTGAGTTCAATGCAATAATATAATCAATAATAATCATTATTGTGTTTGGCATATTTTGTGTCCGGTAAACTAACATAACATTTTACTCCTTTAAATGAGAATTGTTGAAGTAAGAAAAATGTTGCATAATACAAATAAAAACTTGACGCTGCATCTGTGTTTGTCTGGGATTTATCTAGGTAAAAACAGCAGAGATGTAGTCTTCCCAAATCACTGTGAGCTTTTTAGATCCTTATCCTTTTTTAATAAATAGCAGATTTATATTTTCATTACTTTTTCGTCATATTAAAATGCCTAATAAACCAGTATTTTAATATTCTGAGCCATCTCAAATTAAATTCAACCAGCATCACAATAACTTTGACTCACTCTTAAATCTGTTGCATTTAAATTAAATCCTGATTATTTTATCCAGATCTTCAGACTGCAGCGACAAACTGCTGAGTTTGAAAGCTGAAGCAAGTCAAAATCCTTACCAAGATGCAGCGATGGACTAAGAGGCCAGACTTTCTTCTGTTGAATAAGCTGCCTTTACGTTTGCCTATTTGCTTACGGATAAATACAAAGTAAAGAACGCAGTGCAGCCTCAACATCGCACTCAAATCTCAGCTGGGTAAAAGTAAACTGTATGTAGCTGCTCTGCCTGCAGAGGAGTAAATATTGTTTTTATTTAAACTTGTACAGGAAGAGTCTAAAGACACAGACGTATCGTATGTTTTTGGGGATAATTCTTTGCAGAAAACAGCTGTGTCCCGAGTGAAGTTAATTATTGCACAGAGAGGTTGCTCAGAGTTGTCTGAGGCTGACTTATAAGAAACTTTCTAATCATGAAAGAGGAAATTGTAAAACATGGTGATTCAATATTTGTTCAATAAGAAAAAAAATACTTTTTACTTTGACTGTTCTTTGATTACCGGCTGTTGAGAAGAGCAGGTTTTGTGTTTCAGTAACATAATCCTCTTGTCTATTCAGTTTCTTTGTAGATAGAAAATGGAGAGTGTTCCATATTGGGAACCTAAACTGCAGGAAAAAGTAAAAGAAAAGACATAATGTCTGGCATTGCAACATTTCCACCCATGGTTATGTGACAATTTTTTAGTAGAAAGAATAAAATATTTGCCTTTTGACATTAATCTGGACTGTGCACACAATGTAATCCCCAAAATGCAGTGTATTAGGAAGCATTCATTTCAAACTGAACTCTAGGTTTGTGCCTCTGTTACATAAATAATTAAAGCCCTGTTTAAGTTTTACTTGACTATTCCCCTTTGTATGATAATTATTCATATTGTCTTGCCACTTTTAGTTTTACTTAAAGATCTGTTTTTGCTCTGGGATAAGTACTGTTTTTGCCACAACATCAGTGGTGTTTCTAAGGTGCCAGCCCAGGCCTGTTTACATACCTGCTCATCAAGGAGGAGGCCTGGTGGAGCATGTTAATGTGCGTTTAGCTTGGCACGATATCGTACCCACATTAAAAGCATTTTTTTTTCTAAATTGGCAGAACAGTCCAAAAGCTGGGCGACTCGGGCAAAGTGAGGGCGCAGACTGAGAGGCATTTATTCAACTCTACAGGTGCTGCTTTGAAATGTTGCGGGAGAGAAAACGCAATCTCTGGGAACAAGATGTACACTAACTGAATGTGTTTGGAAATTTGATTTGAATGGCAGGGCTGTAATGATTTTAATCTTGTAGATTAAAGTTAAAATTAGCAGCAGTTAAAATATTTTGTGCCAACAAAGCAGTGACTTTCTGTCTGGAAACGGCTATAAACATGAGAGCAACAGCAGTTCCAGTTCTTACTCTGACAGATAATTTAGGATAAACATAAAAAAAAATCATGCATGTATGTATAATTATTGCACAACGCAACCTGTTCCTGCAGAACAGTTTGTTTGGTCATCCAATGTGGTCATTTTGCTTCTCCATCTACATCCTGTGGTTGTTTTTAACCTGAATGCTTGGTAGTCTAACATCCAGGGGTTTCATTCTGCACAGATCCATGGATAAACATGTATTCTGAGTTTATAACATTAACACTCGTATTACAGTTGATCAGTCTTGATTTTTTTTTTAACTGACAAACACAGATGATCATATCACAAGTTTAAATTTGCTTAAATGTGACCAGTATCTGTTCTACATCATTCAATAAATTATGTAGAAGATGAAATGAAAAATACAGGTTTTTTTAGTAGCCTTCTACATCTCTGTGTTTTTTTCTGACTCAGGTCAGAAAAAACCCCTGAGCTGATTTCTCAGTAAATCTTCACATTTTATCCCTAAGGGGACAAAAACACCATCTCATTTACCCGGTGCCTCTTTTAGCGTGCTGATTGGTTTTGACATACTGTATAAAATTTGTAAAAGTGAGACAGCAAAAAAAACACAGTACGATCCCTCTTGATGCTCTGGTTGTGCTCATTCTTCCCTGCTCTTGGGTCACTATTGTTGGGTGCTCTCCAATGGCTCCAAGCAGGTGATCCAGTCAGGAATGCACTCGTCTCTGCCTCTGCCTTTGGCCTTTCAGGGCTAATCGAGCATGTCCTGCTGGGTTTTCTCTGTACCGCTGCTCGAGGCAGAGCCAACATTGTCAGACTGCAGCATTATTCTTCTGAGTGAGGTGGGATGTTTGTGAGAAGACGATTGTCTGCTTTTTCCATTATGGCTGCATATCAAGCCTAGATCCCCCGTAGAAAACACAAATCACTTCACTTTTGTTTCAGCAGTGTATGGGCGTGCACAAGATATCTGCAGAGAAGGGTATGCTACTTTTCCATTTTCATAATCCTGAATACATGTGAGAATTGGGAGGGAAAAAAAACAAAATTTTCTCATAACAAATCTCTTTAGACTTTAGAGCCAAAAATCAGTCATTGCAGGGCAGAGAAATGTCTGGGGGATGAGGGCATCCATGAGTGTTGAGCAATCTGTTATGTATTTTGGCCAAACTGACCTTCTCTGTTGTCGCTGGAAGTTGAGAAACGCTGTGATCTTCTTTATAGTTTGGAGCCACTCACAAGGTGAGGAGTTTACGCGATTGCCAGCGGATGTCCCTGCAGGGAACGTTAAACAGAAAACAGGCTCAGTCAGCTTTTCACCTCTTACTGTTTGACTTTTATTTCTTTGAAACCCCCAGATTGTCTTCCTTTGCTGTGTGCTCATAGATTGAACACTCTAGATCAGTCATTATCAATCACAACAAAAACATTAGAAAGTTATTTCCAAGAACTAAATGTTTAGTGAGCAATAATTACTATATGAAGAAAACCACACAACAGTGATCTCTCAGTGTGAAGTGATTCCTTTGAACGTATGACCTGAATTTAGTGTTTGGTGCTCGTTTTGCTTTGGTTCGTGTTCAGGCTTGAGTACTATTGTCTCCTCTGATAAGAACCAGACATGATAGCATCGTTTTACGTTTTAACAGACGGAAGAACAGAGGTATGAGAAAGATTTTGGTACTTATGCGTTCATTTGTTGTGATACGTGCTCTTTGACTGCCAGCAATGGAGGATTCGTGTTGACATTCCAGGACTAGTTTGGGTGTATAAACCCAAAGCAGCGCGACATCACAAGCACCTAGAGCTCCTTCTGGATTGTTACAAGACTCTTTTACTGCGTCTAAGTAAAGCGTGCAACTCGTATAAAATCTGAGAAGTGAGCTTTAACAGCTGAACTGCTGACATTAATGTTAACTCAACCAGTAAGCCCTACACATCAGTGTTTATGTAACATTGTTAAGTGGGAATTTAGAGCTCTCTGGGTCAGCCCACGTATTGGAGGACATGCAGTTTGTTGGGGGCCGAGGGATTCACATAAAATGTGTGGTGATAGTTAAACAGGATATAAAAATATTCACTGAACTGCTCATCCTTTCACTGCTGTCTGATTTTGTAAGCAGTGCCATAATAGCTTGTCCTGGTAGTTACAGCCATATAGCTTTGTGAAACTATGTGGTTTTATATATTTTTTGGTTACAACTGCTAAAGCATTTTATAACCATTTCAATTTCTCCCAAACAAGGAAGTCCTACGTTGTATCAACATATAACACATGATGTACTCACCCTGAGTAAAAGTAACCCTAATTTTATCATCTAATGCTTTAAGGTACTCTCAAGAACAAAGTAATGAAATGCCCAGATACAAAACTTTTATCCGCTTCCTGACCAAACAATGCAAATACTTGCTTTTGGTTAAATATAGATTTGGTAATTTTGAGTTAATTTTTCCAAACATTTTTGAGAGGTTATGTTGTCAGCATGCAAGGTCAGTTCAAGGTTGGTTTTTAGGACAGTGATCTGTTTTCTTCAGCCAGTGCACTGATAAAATTTGAAAAAACAAACGTAACCAGGCAACAGTTCCAAAGGTTAAAAACTTCAATAAACTCCATTTCAGAGTAAAACTGTTGCTACTTATCTCAAATGTCAAAAAACAAAACAGCTAATCTTTATTTTTGCACTTTCCACAAGCTACTTGAATAAATTAGATCTTCATGTTCAATGCATTTCTCAGTAAGTAGAACAGATTTATGAGGCTACGTGTTAAGCCATACCCCTCCTCTGCAAGCTCTGCCAAGTTTCTGTTCTTCAGTTGTGAAGAAAATCATTTATTGCATTGGCTATAATAATGTCGGCTGTTTTTTCATAACAGGATGTGGATGGGAACGGTGTGGCCTCCTAAATCCGCTCAGATTTTCTCTGTTCAGATGTGACACCGTTTGAAGGAGTGTCCAACTAACTCCCCACAACTTTATTCTTGGGAAAGGCCTGAGTTTTTGTCAAGTGGTCTGCCTCTTTCAGCAGATGTTTCTTCAGAGAAATTGTAGCCTTTTTGTCTGGCTTATCAATCAACTTTGTCCCTTTCTTCTGAGAGGATTTGCTATTCCTGGTAATACATGTAAAAATGAGGCTGAAATAGGAAAACAATGCATTCTGCTGGAAATTAACTGACTTTTCTTAACGATGTTCTCTGAACCTTTTGACCTACTTTAACATAGCTTAAATCAGTTTGTGAGAATTTTGTTCTATTCATCCAAAATTAAAGTATTTTAGGATTTAATGGCGTATACTTTTTTTCTCTGGTTCTGTTTTTCCTTTTTCAGTTGAAACAGCCGGAAAAGGCGGCGGCAGCAGCTCATACCTATTTTCAGGCCAATCCAGAACATGTGGAGATGGGCCAACATCTCGAACAATACAAAGACCTGCAGGGTGTAGAAGAAAACCACTTTGTGGACCGGGAAGCCCGGCCTCATCAGGTAAAAAATAAACAGTCCTTATGGTCGAGGCTTTCCTCCTGTCTGCAGCATCTGATTTTGATAGTACAGCTGCTGTGGTTCTACAAACGGCCTTGATAGAAATGATCCCTAGAGTTTTAATCACTGGAAACTCACTGAGACCTTTAGTGCTAAAGCTTTGGATGCAAAAGGGTTTTAACTCCTTATCCTGCTGCTCCAGTCATTTCTTCTTTTTTGTGGCTTTAAATTGAGCAGTACTTTCCATCGGAAAAGTCTAATTCTTGAACTTTTCCCAGTGTGTTATATTTGAAAACTAAACACATAAGTAAAAATTGACAAATGTAACTGCAGATAAAAAGATTACACTGTTCTGTAAACTTGGTGTCTTTATGCACAAATTAGATCCTGCTGGCGCTTTACTTAAGACTTCTTTACCACAAGAAAATGTATGTATTTTAAAGCATAGCTTAAAGAAACAGAAAGATACTTCAAGATTTATTCTCTCTTGTTCTCCTTTTCTCCTTCCCTGTGATTTCTCTGTCACAGCAGTCATTCACAGCAGGAGTAAAGTTATACGACAAAGGCGACTACGAAGGAGCTGTAACTCTGTTCGAGGATGCTTTGGTGGAATACTACAAAGCCGATGTGGAGTGTCGGGCCCTGTGCCAGGGTCCGCAGAAGTTTGAGGGTCACGACCACGTACGCTATCGCTACAGCCTACATGAAGTCGTGTCGGGTAAGGCAGAAAAAGTCACAGAAAATGTTTCTACCTGGTTTCAGTTTCAGTGCAAACATAAATATTTTTTTATCATCGAGCGACGAATGAAGCCAGTGTATAATTTTTCTTACGATTTCCTCATTCATCTTAGGTAGATCAAAATGTGCAGTATAAATAATAATCCCTTTGTCCATTCTTCAATTTGGACTTCTTGGCAATAAAAATGTTTGTCTTGTCTTTACAGATAAAAGAAAACATAAATTGAATAATTTGTGGCTATAGCTCTACTAGCTAGGTCCAATGTCTATAAGTTTTTGTTAATCTATGTTATTAAACAGTGTACTAAAGTTAGAAGTACAGAGATTAGACTATATAGTTTTGCACACGTTCTAGATGTGCAGCTGTCAAAATGATTTCATTTTATAGTCTTTAAGGAATAATACAAGTGGTTGTTACAAAGAACGGCCAGATTACTCACTGTGCAAATATAATGCTTAGTTTGGCTGGATTAGTTTTGCTGCACAGTTACTCTGGGATTTGGTAGATATGCACTATTAACATCTTCGACAGGCCATGCAGACAACTTGACCTCAGGCCAGGAAGACGACATGAATACATTTATGGACACAGTAGAAGATGATTTTCTATACCCAAGTATTTCTGACAATTCTGTGCTGTTTTGTGTCTCTGCTCAAAATAAAATACATAAATAAACAAAAACAAAAAAACGCCAGCCTTCGTATTGCATGTATTCAGTGTGGTGCTTTTAAAATGTATTCAGTTCATATTTGTAAATACAAATTGCAGCTAAAAACAGACATGTGACTAGGATTTTATGTGGTAGGCTGGCATAAAATAACAAAATAATTGGGAACTTATTGACAAGTTTTTCAGTTTATTTTACATGCATGGCAAGCTCCATCCGTATGCAGCTTGCCTGAGTCAATACTGAGCAGAAAAACGTTTCTCTGCAATGACAGCTTCATGCAGGTAGAGACTGAGTTTTTTTTTCATTCTTCTTTGTTAATGAACTTTGGGGCAATGTTGACCTATAAACCTTAAAGGATGAAAGAAACTAATAAAAAATACTTTTGTCCTCTTGTATCTTTTCATTTAATTGTACTGTCTTCCTGTCATCTTGTTTTTTTTTTTCTAGTTGTCATTTTGAAATATTTTCACAATGTAAAGTTTCTTTTTAGCCGTGCTGCATTTTCACTTTTACTTCTGATTCCTGCTCCGCCCATCCCAGTCAACGGGACGTGTGTGTTTGACAAAAGTCAGGCCATTTTCTTTGGAAGCTGAGGCAGGTTTTTGTGCAGTAGCCGCTGCCTAATTGCTGAGTGAGTGTTTTCTGACTCCCTCATATATGTGGTCGGATTGAGTAAACATTAAAAGACAGCCAATTCATTTTGGCCAGGCTTTGTTTTACTTAAAATGAACGGATTATTTTCCATAGTGCTCCACCAGTCGATTCTGTGATCATAATGTTTATATGTGTAATGATGTGTGGATATGGAAAATCAATCTGCTGTGTTACTCGGGTGAAACAAGAGAAGGATTTAACAGAACCGCTTCCGTATGTACGCGTTAAAATTTCTGCATTTGACCTGAATCCTGCTGCAGCTCTGCGTGATTCAGGTGTGACCTCTGCTCCTCTGGAGTTTCCTGAAGAAATTTAAACATCACAGCCTTTCTGTCGCAAAGGAAAATCATCCTGCAGCTGCTTCAGAGTGACCTCACTGCACAGACATGCTAACAACACATTCACACTTGCATGCTGTCACTGCTGGCTGTCTTCTCAGTATACAGCATGAGGAAATGATAAGCAGCCTGCCAACTCCTGATTCTGCAAAGGATGACTTAACATCAGGTCCTACAGTCCCCAACGGAGCAAACTCTATTTTATTTCCGACTATTGCCACCTTATGGGATTAACTGCTACAGAGTGCATGAACATCAAAAGTTGACGTTCACATTTGTAGAAGTTTGCAAATCCAAATTTCTTTTAGCATAATCTAAAGACTAAATTCTTGATTGCATTTATTGCAGATCATTTTACTCAGGTTTTGCACTGTGAGCACGAGTGCGTCCGAGACCTCGCTACCCGTCCAGGCCGCCTCTCCCCCATGGAGAACTACCTGCCTCTTCACTACGACTACCTTCAGTTTGCCTATTTTAAAGGTGGGATGTTTGTAGTCTTTGACATTTTTCTGACAGTCATGTATAACTAAATATATGCGTTGACAGAAGTGATTAAATTTTAGATTAATGCATTTTGATTTTGAGGTTCTTGGACATGACAGCCAACTGTTTGAATGTAAAGAGGAGAAGTTATTGCTCCAGCAGTTCATGCATGCAGATACAAGCAGATTAAGTTAATTTGCTGAGAACTGAGAACTTGTTACATTTTCAAATGTGTGTCTCTTTGGATATTTTAATTTCTTTAAGCAGTCTAACAATTAAATTTGTATTGAGATTTGGTAGTCCTGATAGACTTCGACTAGCAATGATGTTTATGAAACCCCTCTGAAAAAATATGATCTCCCTAAGTATGAGATCATTGGATTGTGCATGATTGGACTTAAACTTTCACCTTGAAAACACTAAACCATCCAATTGTTTATTAGAATAAATGGCTTTCATTTTCCGAAACTATAGTTTTAAATTTTAGGTATTGTTCTTCAAAAATGTTGCATCCTAATTAAGCATTTTTATTGACTAAACGGAAATAAGAGTAATCTAACAGTCAAGAAGTTCAGACTCAATCATTTGTATTAAAACTACTATTATTTATTATCTTAGACATTTTTCTGCTCTGCAGCCTCAGACTGTTTTATTCGACTCAGCAGCAGTGGAAGTTTTAAATCACTCAGCAGAGGTTCTGCTTGCCTTATCTATGAATGCCTCCATAAAAAAAATTCTGTTTCAGCTCAAATCTCCAGATTTTAACTAAGTTGCAAACTGCAGAAAGCTAAAGCTAAAGAAAGAAGTCCTGTATTAACCTTCCATGCAGCAGAGTAAAAAAGGCTTACAGAAACATGGACCAAAAGGTGTCTGATATTTGATTTGTCTTCATGAAGAAATCTGTGTGCAGTGCAAAGTGGCAAAAATGAAGGAAGCCTATTTCTTTTTATAGGAAACTATTGATTTTTTTGTACTTACATTTATGGTTGTCTCTGTACAATCAGTACTCAGCTCTATTTCCTTTGTAATATTATTTTCTAAATCTTAGCTGTGTAAAATTTGCATGCCATAAAATTTGACAGTCCAGTCCATCTGCAGTAATATACTGATGAAAATGTTGAACTTTCTTCCCGTCTCTCTTGATGTGTGCAGTGAACAGGCTGGAGGAAGCGCTGCAGAGCGCTCTGACCTACCTTCTGTTCCATGAAGGAGACGAGTTTATGACCGACAACGTGGATCACTACAGAGAAATCCTGACACATGACAGCACCCCACGAGAGGTCAGGAATCTGCTGCGTCATGTGAGGGCTGAGTTTGTATGGAGGACTTTTTCTGCCATAATCCAGGAGCACACATTTTCAGTCTGAAAGCAGGACTTCATATCTTGCTTCTTAGAACTTTTTAGATACATGGATGGATGGATGGATGGATGGATGGATGGATGGATGGATGGATGGATGGATGGCGGTCAGTAGCACACTGCTGGCGGATGTTTAGTGTACTACGGAGCAGAAAACTGACATCATTGTTTCTCCCTACATCCAGTGGTTGGCGCAGGTTGTTTGATAGTAGCCACACAGGCTCACATGCTAGAAGGAAACAAATGCACCCAGTACAACACTTTAATTCTATTGGCTGAGAGGTTGCTAAGCGACTGTGCCAAAAGGCAGTTCTATATTTTGTAAGCGAGCAGAGTCTGAGCAGAGACCAAGTGAGCGCAAGGAGAAGTTTTGAGTACAAGCATTACAGGTTTTGAGAAGAAAGGCATGAAGTCCTGCTTTCAAAATAAAAATGTAAGCAAGAGTATTAAAAGTTTTGAGAACAAAAGACATGAAATCCTGCTTTCAGACTGAAAATGTATGCCCTTGGATTATGGCAGAAAAATCCCTCCATAGGTTTGGTGACTCCTAGAAAGGCTGGACAGAGCTGATCAAATCGACAGTCTGACAGTGTAGCAGAGGCTCAGAGGTTTAGATTTGATGTAAAGTGTGTTTCAGGTGAAATTTATTGCTTGAAAGATCGGTTTCATCATGGAGATTTTAGGAAAAACACATGAATCATAGTTACTTGCTCAAGATGAGGCAAAAATGTTGGCATATTAGGGAAATGATGAACAGATGCATCTCAAATTATTTATCCATTCGTTGTCCATACCTGCTTGTCAGTCATGTTGTTTGGACCGCGAGGGAAGCCGGAGTACCTGGAAAGAATCCCATGCATGCACAGGGAGAGCATACAAACTCCAAGCAGAAAGACCAAGACTTGAACCGAGGACCTTCTTGCTGCAAGACAACCATGCTAATTAGATGTAATTAAATGTCATTTATTTTACATTTCAGATCTAAAAGTAAGAAAAATATATTTTAAGTGTTTAATTTTGTTCATTTTGATGTATTTTAAATGTATGCATTCTGATGCATACAGATTCTGAAACCCTGAAATTTGCTTCACAGAAAATATTACAGTTAAATTAGCATCTTTATGAAGCTTGGCAGCAGAGGGAAGCATGAAGCAACTCTGACTTTGGCTTTAATGAAACCCAGTGGACCAACACCATCAGATGATGTGGCTCCCCAGATCAAGTTCAAATGTAAATACTTCACACTGGACCTCAAGCAACTTGGAGTCTGAGGCTCTCTGCTCTTCATCCAGACTTTGAAACTTGAACTTTGTATGACTCAGCAGCAGTCCAGTCTGGAAGAATGTATTTCTTGCGTCTGGAGCTGAGACTTTGCATGGCGATAAAATATTCTGCACCTGATAGATTAACTGCAGAAGATGATGCACCACTGCAGTAGTGACATGTTCCAGTGCCCAACATGCTAAAAAGTCCATAAATTGTGAGGAGGATAGACAAAAGAGAGGAGAGGAAAATTTTGGATTTATCAGCTTGGATAAAACTGTCTAAGCATTTAACAAACCTATGACGTGTTGTATTTTGCCCTCATCTTTTTTCTCCACATATTTTTAAGTAATTTTGATGTTGGTACCCAAAGCACATTTAATTCTCCACCATTATCTTACAACTAAATTGCCTAATTTATAACAGACCATAGCCTGGCTTGAACTTGAAACAGAATCCCAGACAGGCTGAGTCAATCACAGAAGGATTTAATATTCTGGGAAGAAGTGAACAGAGACATTTGTGAACTTATTAACTAATAGTGCAGAGACTAATCTTAGAAATGAATGTGTGCGGTTTGAAACAATCGCGGTTTTGTTTCTACAATCCCTTCAGATGCGTTTGAAGTGCATCTGAACACTATATAGAGTAAGGATAAGTCATTGCTGCATCTACAAATCATCCACAACGTCCAGAAGTCTGCTCTCTTCTTAGTAAAGATGGACTGGAAAGAAACCCTGGGAATGCTCCAAACCAGAATGATGAAAGGCAGATGAAGACGTTACACAGGAAGTGAGGAAAGACTTGAGAGGAAAGCTGACAACCTTTTGTATAAAGCCCACTTCTTGGCCAGAGCTAAAGGTTGCTTTCCAAAAATCTGTCAGGTTGGTCATTGGTTTGTTCAACTAAAAAAGACTTAGACCGCTGCCTTGTTGCTCTCCCAAATATTTAGTTTCTCACTAGAAAAAGCCTGTTGTTCATTAGAGCAACCAAAGTTTCCAGCAGAATGTGTGACTGTCTGGATAACATTATCAGAAGCTGAGATAAGGAGGCTGAAGGAAAACGTGTTGTTTTCGAATATTAGCTTATACTTTTCTAGCTTTCCCATTTTTCACATCTTGTCAGTTGACTGTACATTAATTGCCCTCCAGCCTTCCTCCTCCATGCATTCCCTCCCTTTCCTGCCTCTGGGAGCTCATTTGTAGGGTGTCAGGGCCTGCCTGAACATGCCTCTCCGTCCAAAGGTCCTGCTTTCAACAGGAAGGAAAACTATGGGTAGAGAGTCTGCATAAGGTCTCTGACACAATCTTCATGCTATTTCCCAAAGAATAATGGAAAAGAAAAATGCTGCAGGCGGTTCAGATTTTGTAACAGTCCTCTGGGTAAAGTATATATATATATATATATATATATATATATTTTTTTTTTTTTTTTTTTTTTTTTTTTTTTTTTTTTTTTTTTTTGTATTGTTTTTTTTTTTAAATTTTTTTTGATTTTTTTTTTTTTGCCTGCTGCAGTAGTGATACCATTTGTTCACGAGTTCATTTATTTAGATAAGGTTTCAATTTTAAACCACATTTAGGCTTCAAGAAGCATCTTTGCTTGGATGTCTTTGAGGTTTTCTTGTGATAAAGGTTCCCTTTCTACATTGCAAATAAGTTAGTTTAACTTTTTATTTAAATGTAACCTTTTTTCAGTGGTGGATATTACAATATTCCCCTTAAACAATCACATTTAGATCCTAGGAGACATTTTCATGTTGATGGGTTTTCTATGTTGTTAACAAAAAAAGGTGTTTCCACATGATGATTTTTAGGAATGGGATGAGTGATGATGATAAAACGGATGATAAAAAGTTGTTTTGTTTTGTTTTTTGTCCTTTTGGCAAAATGGTTGGGACATGGTAGAGATGTTAGCACAGCATAATAGAAACTTATATATACTGCAGCTCTCTTGGAATCAGTGGTTGGAAAAAGTTGGTAAAAATTACAATCTCATCAATACTTTTAGTTTTTGGAACAAGGATCCATCATCACATAGAAACACCAATTCTTATGGCAATAACCCTCCTCTAATATATTTTCTGTATTTCGACTTTGATGAATTTTCCCCATTTAACTACATTTACATGTAATTTAGACAGAAGAAAAAATATGTTTCTTTTGCTCATGGAAAAGTTACCATACATGAAAATATTGCCAAACGTATACAAACATGGACATTAAAAAGTCCAACTATCTTTATCTTTACCTCAATATTTAACAATTAATCACTGTTCTTTCTTCAGATTCAGTGTATCTTTAGTAGTTTAGTTACTTTCTAATATTTGTACAATAAAGAATGCTTGTACATTTGTATATTTGTATTATATCATTAATATTAATATATTATATTAATATTATAGGAAGCTGAACGTTATTTGACGAGGCACCAGCTGGAACTGGAACTCCTTTTAATGGGCAGCAAAATAATGGGCGTCGACTTCACTGAAGGGGTGAGTTAATTTTAGTATAGTAACATTTGTAATTTAGACCCTTTTTTGTCATTACTTTTGATCTTTGAAGCAAGCCATGAGTAGTAGCAGCTAGCAAGTTCCTCCCACTTAAATAGTAGTTTTGCCCGGAAATGATAGAGACACTGTCCACATGTATTGGAGCAACAGGTGTCTGGCAGACCCGCAATTCCCCACTTTTTCTGCAGCCAACACCACCACCTGCTGGTCATGCTAAGATATTTCAACTTACATGCAGCGAAATCCCGTCTGAATTTGATGAACAAGCTACTAAGAGGTTTCAATTTGTCTCTGATGCAGAATTACTGGAGCAGCACAGGAAGAAGGGATGATTCCAACAGGTAAGATGTAGCACCAGAAGCCAAAACCAGTGACTTCAGTTGAAATTTTAAAAACACCAGTGTGTCCTCTGTATGAAACTCATTAAGAGTCTCTCTCAGGTTCAACAGTTGTTGCTTCTGTTTCCTCAGGATTCCCTCGGGAACAGATGGTTGGATGGAGTATGTTCCCATCTCAGAGAAGAGAAACATCACTGTGATTGTTTCGCAGCAGCTTAAAGAAGGTAAGCCTGAGAGAGGCAGTTGCTAAAGATCTGTTAATGTGATTGTTATTGAAACGGTAGGAGACTTGATTAAGGTGCTTCTGTGTGTGCAGGTGGCCCCCTGCTATATGATAGTGTGCAGCTGGTGCAGAACTCCGTGGCTTTGAACGGGACCCAGCGGGTTCTCCTCGATCATGTCATTTCTGAGGGGGAGTGTGCAGAGCTCAGAAACCTGGCACATGTGAGCACATCGTAAAGTTATAATATCAGGGGTAGTCTTAAATATAAACCCAACTCCATTGGTTCAGCGTAGGAGGGAAAAATGTGCCTGAAGCCTATTTGTGGGGTTATTTGTGTTTTCCAGGCAGTCACCATGGCAGGAGACGGTTACAGAGGCAGGATGTCTCCACACACTCCCAACGAGAGGTTCGAAGGAGCCACCGTGCTAAAAACTCTGCAGGTACACTGAATGCTAATGCAAACAGCTTCCTTAGTTCAAACGCACAAATAAAAATCGAGAATGTCCTGAAAGGGCCAGTTGTTACAGTAACAAACTGTTAATATATTAATATGTAGCTGTTTCTGCATTCGATGAATACTTCTTAAAATTAAATAATGTTGAACATATGTTCACATTGGTGTAATTTGGCACTGTACAGATACAAGAACTGGTTTTATTTGATTAATATTTCTATTTAAGCACACAGCTGATATCTTGAAGGTTCTACTCATATGGCCCTCTAGAGTCTGGACTCTACTCTAGAGGGCCATATGAACAGCAATGGAAGGCCGCATTTGGCTCCCGAGCCTCAAGTTTGACACATGTGACCTGACGGATGCAGGGATCTCATTGTGGATGTTGCTTAAAGAATAATGTCAGCTACACTATATAAGTCCTGGTTTTTTGCTTGACTACGTTTGTCCTCCTTGCAGTACGGCTACGAGGGCCGAGTGCCCATGAGCAGCGCTCGACTCTTCTATGACACCAGCGAGCGAGTGAGACGGATCGTGGAGTCCTACTTCATGCTCAACACTACGCTGTACTTCTCCTACACACACCTGGTGTGTCGGACAGCCATCACAGGTCCCTAACTCACTCAGCATAAACCCCTAAAGCCCCACAATAGTTTATTTTAGGTTCTTTCCATGACTCTTTTTAAGAACATTTAAATCAGTTTACGGGCAAAATTTGTATCTTTGGATAAGGGGAAATTAAAAACTGCTTTCATCTTCATACAACAAATGTCCATACATTTATTGACTTGTTTGTTTGTTGAGTGATTGGTTTGTTATTTGTTGTTCCTTAGGCCAACAAGATCACAGGAATGACCTGAGCCATCCTATCCATGCTGACAACTGTCTGCTGGATCCAGACGCCAACGAGTGTTGGAAAGAACCACCAGCATACACATACAGAGATTACAGGTAGGACAACGAAGTATGTCTTCAAAGCATGGTTTAATCCAGTAGATTATATAATCTTGTATTGATTTGGTGTTGTCCTTTCCCTTTTCAGTGCACTGTTATATCTAAATGGAGATTTTGAAGGAGGGGAGTTTATATTCACAGAAATGGATGCCAAAACAGTCACGGTGAGATGGTTATCCTGAAAAAATAGATTTAACTTGATACTGGAAATCACATGGAAGGAGATAACTCCAGAAGTTAATTTATATGTTCGGTGCTTGAAGATAGATAATGAATAAATAAAAAATTAAAAGCAAATTTTCATTTGAAGAAGAATGTAATGCTGTGATAATATAGACTAAATTTGGATCTTGTTTCCTTTTCAGGCATCAATAAAACCAAAGTGTGGTCGGCTGGTGGGTTTCTCATCAGGGGGAGAGAATCCACACGGCGTGAAAGCCGTCACCAGTGGGCAGAGGTGTGCTGTGGCTCTGTGGTTCACCTTAGATCCGCTCTACAGAGAACTGGTAAACAGACGTTAAGGTCACTTCAGTTATTAGTCTGGTTTCGGTTTTACCTGCGGTGCTTTGGAAAACGTTCGACACCGCAGGATTTGTCTGCAGCCGCAAAGTGAAAGTCATTTTAATAGAACCCTGTGTGATTGATCAGTAGTCATGTTTGTTGAGTAGGCTGATAAGACTGCAGTGTTCTGAAATTATGTTTGGTGTTTGTCTTTAACCCACACTGAGCTCCTCAACATCAGCATCATGTTCCTAGAAGCCTTCATATGAACGAATACATTACCAGACTACATCTAAATAGTTTATGCTATTTCCCAAACTAGAAACAACTGGACATGGCAATGAATATTTAGTATTTACTTTGCAGAAAATGAGAAAAAGATGCAGCGCTCCCAGACCTCAAATAATGCAAAGAAAACAAGTTGATATTCATTTAGAAAAAACAATGCTAATGTTTTAACTCAGTTCATGAGAGTTTTATATGAACAAAGTTCTTTTTTCCCCCTTCTTTCCGTCTCACCTGTGTCTTTTTGTCCCCGTTTTTTCCAGGAGAGGCTGCAGGCGGACGAGGTGATCCAGGCTTTGGACACGCAGTCAGTTTGGGGTCAAGGCCTCACCATCAACCCTAAAGATGAACTGTAGAAGCGGTCTAAATAAAGAAATCTCCATCGCTTCTTCATCATCTTTTTTGAAACCCTTGAAACCCTTTTTTTGCTATTTATTAAACAACGTTTGGATCAGAACATTTCTATTTTTGTACTGCGCTATACCGAAGTACAACGTTAATAATAGTTTTGTGGTATTGGTTTTATTTGTGCCGTCAAACTTCTGTTTGCCTTTTGAACCTTTTTCTAGTAACATCCTGTTGTTTGGTATTTTTTTATGCTGTGAACTGTGAAGTTGATGTTTCACTGTTTTGGGTTGGGATTGTTTCCGATCATAATTCAGAAAACTCAGAGGTTAGTAACAAAATATACCTGAAACTTTTATCACAACTAGAACTGATATAAATACATATGTTGTATTACACACAACAAACTGTTACTCAGTTTTTCAAATTGCCAGTAATAATTTTCAAGATTGGTGATGCACTGTTTCTCTATTTTGGAAATTGCAATAATTGGAACCTGTTCCATGCTGAACACATAATTTCTAAGAGCATTGTACAGTTTTGCACATTTACTCATATGAGAATGGTGAGCGAGTGAGTATTTGATTTATTTATGTTTTTTAGACAGTTGATATCTGCATTTTATATGAAAAAGTTTTTTTTTCATGAAAGATGCCAGCTGTTCCTGTTTCAAGGAATCCGTGTTTTTATGAGCATTTATTACTTCATGCCTGTATTGATTATGAGGATGATGATGCACTGCAAGTCAAAACTTAAAGTTTCCTATGTGCTCTCAATATTTTTATTGTGGCCTTAAGAGGGAGGTCATTTTTGTTTAAGTTAACATAAAATGGGTGTGTTTATGCATAGAAATTAAAAAACTGAAATTGTTTATAATCTGTCTATTTATATTTAAAATTAGACATCAAATATTCATGAACTTAGAATGTGTATTTTTCAGGCACCTGGTGCTATTTTATAGCACAATCAAATCTCTATATGACTTTAGATTTTGATGAGAAAAGAATATTGTAATATGATGTAACTTGAATACCTGAAAGGAGAAAAGCAGTTTTACACAACAGAACTATAATTTTGTTGTGTAAAACTGCTAAATCTACAAAAAAAGATATTCTCATTGTTGATTCTCTATCTAAAGTTCTCTATCCCTTATACTTTGATTATACTGTAGATTTTCCTCTTATTAAAGAGAGGCTGCTATCCTACTGCCTGAAGAGCTGAAAACAATTTTACCTACGAATTCAGGCATTTTGATCAAGGTTTCAACTGTTTGTTCTCAGTCTATGAACATTTAATTCAACATGAATCATAAACTTTTAAAACACATTTAAAGAGGCTGTATTTTCTTAGCTTTGCTCAGATTAACGATGATGCACTAAGTCAGCATTTCTACATACAAAAATAGGACTGAGATCAACGAAGAGCAACAAAGATCAGCCTGAACAGTCACTTTTCTAAGAATTAAGACTTTATTGCCATTTCAGATTCTTGTGTAGCTGCTGACTATAAATGTTTATTATAGTTTGGAATTAACCAAAATGTTAAAAGTGCTGAAATTGTACTGTCTAGGTTTTCTTAGACACAAAACGATAAAACAACTTTTTTTTCACATCTTTGGACATACATACACTCTGATCAAAGGCATGCAATGAGAATCAATTAATCTGTATTTTAGGAAGCGCTTCATACAAAGTAACGTGCATCTGTTGCTACACAGAACATAATTCATAGTAAAAAAAAAGGTTGATTGAGGTCTGCTTGCATGAAAGGAGGTCACTGCGGTTCACTTTTCTCAAAACGTATTGTAACACAGCACAGAAACGAATACAACATAACACAGAGTACACACAATATTTCATTCATACCATGCGAACAGATATACATGATAAAAATCAATTTCAGTTGCAATTTTTAATAAGCGCTAGATGTTGCGTATGAACCAGGAGGGTGTGCGGCGCTTGTTTGCCTCAGTAGCGGTAGGCGGCGTCATCCGTGAACTTGAAGGGTTTGGATCCATGGACGGCACAGAACAGCTGAGTCATACGGCGCGCACGCCGCATCCTCACCGCCATCCTGCGGGACTGCTCTGATAGTAACAGCTGATGTGCTCGCCTTTCTTCGTGTTTCTGCTTCAGCCACCTGGAAAAGGCAAGAGAATATCGTCTAAAAGAATATTTACCCTTCTCTCAAAGCTACAAATATAACATACTTTACACCAAAGGTCTATAATATCGACTTATTATGACAGTTCACACAGTTTACTGTCTCCCTGCATACTGCTAGACGTTTTTCCAGTCCCAATTTTTTTTCCACCTCATCCACTGGGTTTTGGACCAGTTTATCACCCCGTCAATTTGCAATACCCCAAACTAATTAGTCTCCATATTAAATGCCTGTGTTCTTCACAGGCTCCAGTAAAGTGAAAACCAAGACCTGCACAAGAACATCACCTTTAACTACACCGCAATGATGTCTGTATAATGTAAAAAAAAGCTGAGACGTGGAATTATCTAATTATTTGTTGCTTGTTACTACTACTGATGACTTTGAATAAAACAGGAAGGAAGATCACACTCACACATTGAAGGCACGGTCACACTCCTCGCGGCTGCGCATTAGGCTGCTACACTCCTCCTCAAGTTTCCTGAGCTCCGCAACCTGTCTCTCTCTCTGCACCTGCTCCTTTTTCTTCTGAAGCCACAACCTGTAAGCCTCCTCTGGGTCATAGATGTCTCTCTGCGACCGCCGGCGGAAGTGGAGATAATGCAAACATTGTGAGCGTTTTTTTTCTTTCTTAGTTGGAAAGTTTATAATCAGCATTCTAACTTTTGAGGAGGCAGAGGCATTTCTTTTTAGGATTTTCTTTATGAGTATGGAACACCGACTTCCTCCAGGAGAAAACTTTTAAGGGTCAGATGGTGACGAAATGAGACAGTGATTGAGCTTTTGGGACATAATGGTAAGAGGCAGCCATATACTACAGTGAAAGTATTGAGGGCATTTTTGAACAGTGAAGCAAGAAGACTTCCTTCAATTTTTTCAAATTGGGTTGAAATCAACATCTAAATGAATAAAACATTGACAAAAACTTCATAAAAATGCATTAAAATTGGTTTTGGCATTGATTATTAACAACCCTACAAAAACTCATGCACTGTGCATAAACACCATCTTAAAGATAGGAAGCCAAACAATTTAAATAATTCTCCAATTTTGACTAAGAGACTTCCAGTATTCAGTTTGTACTATACCAGCATCTTGCTGATAGCTTGACATTTAGGCTCATAGTGTGAGCATAAAAACCTTTAAATGCCACTGTAGCTATAACCACCTACTCTCACTCTCCAAATTAATTTGGCTAATTGAAAGCTGAAGGTTGTTTTGATCACTATGACGCCTAAGATTAAAAACTCTTTCAAAATTTTGATCTCAAACATCTCATACAAGCTCCAGTTCTGCATTAGGTAGCATAGTTATCTTTTTTGGAGATTATCACTGAGAACAACTGCAGGCTGCAGAGACTTTGATCTTCATAGAGGGGAGGAGATGGGATCCTTCATGTTTCAGTAGTGGATTAATATTTGACAGGTTTTGTGCTGCCTACCTTAGAATTCATCCTCTCTATCTCCTTGGCATGATGAATCTTTCTCTCCTCAAAAATCTGTTCTCTTTTCCTCATCAACCACGACTTGTAAGCCTGCTCGTTCTCCTGTTTCTTTAGCTCTTCTTCCTCACGCTTCCTCTGCTCTGCCTGACAAGAAGAACGATAATCTACGTGAAAAAAAGGGTTACCAACGTCAGAACTACAATACTGCTATGCAAATATCTACTAATTGATCTTTTGTTTTTATTGTCGCACCTCTCTGGCAAGCCTCTCCTTCTTCTCCTTCATCTTCTGCAACAGTTCTTTTTGCTGTGGAGAGAGAGCAAAGGTCGCCTTGGAAGGAGTTCCTGTCGCAGACTGCACTCGCCTCTTGCCGTTTTTCATCAGAACAAATCTCTGGCCTTGGCTGGCGGAATCAGGTCTGGCCGAAATGGGTCTGGCCTTGGGCCGAGTCGGAGGTTGCGGCGCTTTAAGTTGGTCAGTGCCCAGTTGAAAAGAGGCTTGGAGGTGAGCAGAGGTCTGTGTACCGTTACCTACATTATTTAATATCGGAGGGAGGAGACTCTGGCTCTCCATATCCTTCATACTAACAAGGTCAAACTTACCATCTTTTTCTACAAGCACTTTACTCTCCTTAGTTTCCTGAAGTCCTTCAACACTAGATCTTCTTGCTGCTTCCTTGCTGCTAATTTGTCCGCTAGAGTCAATGATTAAGTTGGACAACATCCCTGACACCACCGATGCTGCACCTTCAATCAAGACTCTATCCATTTCTTCATCATCAGTATCATCAGAGTAGCTATCTGAAGGGAGTGGGGGGATCACCAGGTCCACCAGTGTTTCTTTAAAATGAAGCCGTCTCTGTCTCGCCATATCTGGCGTGTCTTGTTCCTTTAGTTCCTTGTTGGCCTGCTCGAGTTTATCCAAGATGTACATCTGTTCCGCAACTGTCTGTTCATCTGTCTCAGGATTCTCAGGTGATTCTACATATGACGTACTCGCCTGTTCCATGTCATGGCCTACAGGCGCCATAGGAGGCGGCCACCTTTCTTTATCCTCTTCCACATGGTTTGGTTTTTGGTCCATGTTTTCATTTCCTATTTCTTCTCCTGGGGTCTCTTCCTTCTCCAGCTCTTTGTCTATTTCTGCGTCTATGTCCCCATAGTCAGAGCCCTGTTTAGTAGATGAAACAGACATTCATTACTTAGGTTGCAAAGTAGACAAAAGACCAAGCTCAACACTTAGACTTTGATAATCTGCTGGTGTGATAGCAGATATGTCTGTTTGCTCATCAATGATGCATTGGGGAGTATCAGACTGAAAGTATGCCACTGCATGTGAAAAGCATTGGTTTCACATGCAAGCGGTGAGATGTGCCAGGTTGTGTAACTTAACACTATTACCTATCACATGTTAAAGGAGCTCTTAGTGACACATTCAGTACACACAGAAGGGAACACCAAACACGCAGAGCCATGCTGCAGTCGCATTCATACCTTTAGTGTCATTACAGCCACAAATTTCATGGCATTTAGATTATAATAATTATGAAATCAGAGAGAAATGATAGTTTACGAATACAAATACATTTTTTTAAAAGTGTGTCGTTTACATAAAAATGATGGCCAATTATGTATTGTTTATCATTTTCATTGAAAATTGTGATAAAATTTGTGATTTATTGTGATATGTTATATTATAATATAGCTGATGATGTAACACGAAAAATAATTCTTTATTTTTTTTACCGTGTTTCCTCTTTGTTACATGAGAGCATTGGTGAACATCAGTACAGTTAAAAATACAATTAAATCTTATTAAATATTATTGCAAGATGTATAGCAGTATATTTGCATTATTAAATTCATGTGGTCTTTTGTACATGTGTACATTTTATTTTTGGGAGCAGTATTTATATTTGCAGTTCCATCAGAGAATCAAAGCAACCAAGAGGTCCATGTGGGTTCTGAAGGAGCTGTGTTAAAATAGTCTAGCCAGAGTCTTGACATAATTTGAATTGAAAATTTGAGGCAAAAATGAGTAAGCTTTAGGTCTTTTGAAAAAATATCTTGAATAATATTTGCAGCCTGTACAAAACTGCTAGACATGTTAAAAAAAACACTTTCAACTTAACTTGCAGTCCAAGGAATAGATTAACAAAGGCTGAACACAGATTGTTTTTTTTTTTTTTAGATTTTTATTGTTTAAAAACTGGGGGCAAAAAAAGAGAAATAATAAATCCTTTCCCTTCCTCTTCACAAAAAGGTACTACTTGGGGTTGGTCTATCACATAGACAGATGATGTGGCAGCTGTAATGTGACAATATGTTGAAACCTCAAGAGGTATAAATACTTTTGCAGTACAATGTGGATTTACCGCAGAAAATAAAATGTATTGATGTCCCACAGAAAAGGAAAAAAGCAAGCAGTTGGTTACCTGTTCACTTTGGCCCTCCTCACTAATTAGCCAGTCAAGATCCTTTTCAAAGTCGTCTTCATAATCCTCCTGAGACTTGGGTGAATTTTCTTCAGTCATGATCTGCTGATGAGAGACAAAAAGACCAAATGTTAAAGAAATTTTGCAATGATTTTAAGTACTTTTTTAAAATAGCTTATTGTTTAATGAATTTGATCCACACTGGGTTTTAAGACATTTCTTAAAAGTAATAGGGGAAATCCCTTCATAGGTTTTTGTTCCTGTTCCATAGTAAATATACATTTTGGCTGAACTGTGCTGCTATTTAATTATATATCCTTATTTAAACCAAAGTATGCTTTTTTGTATTTTATTTTTATCAGCATCTCCTACAAATATAAGCACAAATCTAAGGCACGTGTTTTATCAAATGTGTAATAGATATGTGGTATACTGGATCATTCCAATACATTGGAATACAATACTGGATATAAACTACTGACAGCGGTCAGAGTGAAAAGTGCAATTAAAAATTCAGTGATCTGGGCAAATGGCTGTTAACATAAAGACGTCGTCTGAAGTACGAGACCAGGATTCTACCAGTGTGTGCTTCGATAAGCAAAACAAGAAAAAACATTACAATCGTGCTGATGTTGATATTTACTTAAAATGCTATGCATAGCTGTTTGGCAATGCCCGTAAGTAACTTATTAAATCGACATCACCGAAAAAAACAGACAAACTCTGAATATATTGTCTGTGATTTGTCGCCATCTAGTGAATAATGGGTGGTATTGCATAACTACTTAAACTTTATTTCTTTTTAAACCATAAATCCGAATCCCGTAGCTAAAACAACGGCTATATGTTTAATTTTAACTTGTGTACTATTTTAAAGTGTAAGAATTTTCAACACTGAACTCAATACAAGCTAAGACAAAAATACCCCCGTTAATCTGTTTTTCTAATAGTTCTGGTAACAGAGATAAGTAAAATTGGAAAACGAAAAGTCGCGAGAGTAGCAATCAACACGTATCTTTTCCTCTTTCAGGCTAAACAGATATAGATAAGAGATTCTTACCAGATGAGTGTTAGCTATTCCACTCACCAACAGGCTGCGCAGTGACCTGCCGTCGATGAGTTAGAGAAATAGATTTATATTGTCGGATTTCTTCGTTGTTACTTCTCCATTTTGTTGTCCCACATACTGCGTAGCAGTCTGTATGTTAACAACTGCGATCATAATCTGGCCCGAGTCTCTTCAGCCTTAAAAGCTTTAATAGACGTGTCGTCATGGCAACCAACAACACGCTTTATCAGAGCGCATGCGTACAAACGGCCTGCTGTAAAGAGACTGTTATATTTCACACATAAGGGTCTATTCCGTACTTTTATGTGTATTGAAGAGATTAGTTACTTCGGTTTCACCTACGTTAATCACATTATTTAGATTTTTTTACACAGACTAATGTTTTCATATTTCTGTTAATTATAAATTTCCGCTAAAGCAAATGAAAACAGAACATTTCTGATTAGAACATTAGACTTCATGGATACCGTAGTATTTACAAAACATGCTTAGAAGTTGATCATGAAAATCCGACAAAACGAGTCCCACTATGCTAATATTGAATATGACTGTATTTAATATTGCAATTAAAATATCAACTGCTGCTCTATATAAAAAAAAATCTAGATAGATATGGTAGATAGATATGCGGTATAATTTACTAAATAAAAGGTTTAGTATTAACATAGAATATTAAACGCATATCGATCCCCTTTTTAAGTAACCCGAGAAGCAGGGAGCGCTTGACTTTTTAATCACTTCGTAAAAAACTGGGCAAATGTGAAGTCCATGAACGTTACGTCTGTGTCTAGCGTACGGCATTCTGGGTCTTGTAGTTGTCATTTAACATTCTACTCTTTGTTCTTCCCTCCTTGGATACGTTAAAACTACATTTCCCAGGTAGCCGTTATCAGTACCCAGAAACCACCCGCCCTTTTACTGGACAGTTTTTAAAACACGACTTTATAGCACGTAGGCATGCAACTTATGACAGAGACAAGAGTTGTTCCTACTCATTGATCAGTTACTGTTGTCACTTTACTGAAGATACTGTTTTTCTTGAAAATGGCGTCCATCGTTCTTTTATCGGTAAAGCAGACGGCTCAGACCAAAGCAAAACGCTGTTTGGGTTCTCGATTAAAGGGTCTCGCAGGTGCTGGTGGCCCATCCGCGACTTTCCTTCCGGGAAGGGAATGGCTTTCCAAAGGCTTGAACTTCCGGTCCATGTCCCACGGGACCGCTGGTCGGTCTGCAGCGGGGACAACCAGAAGGGCAGCCCTGGCGTTTAGTGGTGCGGCGGCGGTGACCGCCGCAGCTGTGGTGGGCTTTCTGGCCAACGCTAATCACTTCCAACGGGCAGAGATGGCGACCACGATCCCCCAGAAGGCCAAGAAGAAGGAAGAGGAAGAAGAGGGGGACATTGCGCAAAGATGCCGGGGCTTCATGTCGGTCCCAGTGTCTGACATCGGCGTACTGGAGAAAAGGAAGAATGAGATGAGCACCAAGATGGAGATGCTGATCATGGAGACTCAGGCTGAGTTCTGTAAAGCCCTGGAGGAAGTGGACGGTGGGACATTCAAGGTGGATAAATGGCAAAGGAAGGAAGGTAATAAGGTGGATCGCTGGGGCAGCTAGTGGTTTACGCTTCTCTAGCAGAGCATACAAATACAAACACTGCTCTTAAAGGGGCAGTAGTATGTAAAATCGACGTTTCTTTGCATCAGAAACGTACCTGGAATGTTGCCTTGACTCTTTAATGCATGTTTGAAAAATCCTTTAGTCTCCAATGACAACCATTCAGCTATGCAAAACGCCTGGTGCAGACCTAGCACCGCCTTCGAGGTCCAGCTCCTCCTCGGAGCTGCAGTTTCCAAGCTCCCCAGCTTCTGGCTTTCAGAGCAGCCATCCTCTCAGACTCCCCCAATCAGCTCCTTCAGACTGGCATGAAGCAATTACAAAACACCTGGTGGAACTTAGCATCTGCTAATCTCATTATAAGAAATACTTCTCTGTGAAATGCTGGGAAAAAAGTGGTTAAAAGTTTAACAGGAGCAATGTTGTGATGACTTCCTGAAGGTGGAGTTTCAAGAATCTTCAAGACGTTTAAATTATGAAGTCAACATTCTTTTATGTCATGTGTGATATATATATGTAGCATTTTTTTAACAACTGAAGCTACTTGATTGTGCTAAAAATTGCACAATACTTCCCCTTTTAATACAGTGGGGACATTTTGTAAATGCATGGAAGAGACTGGCACGCACTTGCAATATCCACAGACAGAAATGCATAAAACAACAAATTTTCACCACTTTGTTTTTAGGTGGAGGAGGAATCAGCTGTGTGATGCAGGATGGGAAGGTGTTTGAGAAGGCAGGAGTTAATGTGTCGGTGGTGTTCGGGTATCTGACTGAGGAGGCTGCGAAACAAATGAGAAGCAGAGCAAAAGTCCTCAAAGGGAAAGACGGTGGGTTCTGCTTACAGTTATACTTTATCCCTCCACTTCAGGTGTCTAAAATAAAACTTGGCTCTGCTTTGCTTCAGGTAAGCTGCCTTTTTGTGCCATGGGTGTGAGCTCCGTCATCCACCCCAAGAACCCTCACATTCCCACAGTGCACTTCAATTACAGATACTTTGAAATAGAAGAGGAGGATGGTGAGTCCCTTTTTAAAGCATCTGTGTCTTGCTGTCAGTGGTACTATGGACACTGTGGCTTAATAATGGCTTTGTTTCCTTCTTCTTGTTGCTTGTGTGTGTGTGTGTGTGTGTGTGTGTGTGTGTGTGTGTGTGTGTGTGTGTGTGTGTGTGTGTGTGTGTGTGTGCGCTCTCAGGCTCCAAGCAGTGGTGGTTTGGTGGAGGAACAGACCTGACCCCGGTGTATATTAACAGAGAAGACGCCTTTCTGTTCCACAACACCCTAAAGGAGGCCTGTGACAAACATCACCCGAAGTACTACACAGACTTTAAAAAATGGTACAGCTCCATCAGTGACTCTGACCTGTCTGTGTACATTAGCCCATATGTGAGTTTTTAGGATTGATTCCAGTGAATTAATGCGGGTGAATTACCAAAGGTGTACCCTCACTAAGAGAAAGTCTTGCCCTGCAATCTACAGATGCAGAAAACAGTTGAGGAATGTTAGAGGTCAAACTAGCGTTGATGTGAACAGGATGGTGGGGATAATCCTATGTGGCTTTTCAACATCTTATTGTTTTCTGTCCTAGACTTTAAGGTGGAAAGTTAACAACTTCCCTGTTCACGTCTTGTGTCCTCCAGGTGTGACAGGTACTTCTATGTCCGTCACAGAGGAGAGACTCGGGGCATCGGAGGAATCTTCTTTGACGACCTTGACTCCCCAAATCAGGAGGAGGTGTTCAACTTTGTTAAGAGCTGCGCTCAGACCGTGGTGCCCTGTTACCTTCCCATTGTGAGGAAACATCTGAATGATTCCTTCACTCAAGAAGAGAAAGACTGGCAACAACTGCGACGAGGAAGGTGAGTGGAAAATGCATTATCCATGCATTGATTCATCCATTTTCTTACACCCTTGTACCTAGTGTGGTCTGGAGGGGAGCTGGTGCCCATCTCCAGCCAGACATTTCGGGCAGGAGGTGGCGTACACCCTTCACAGGTCGCCAGTCCATCACAGAAAATTCATTGTAGCACTCAAATCCTTAAAATGAATTTATATCCCTCAAAACGGATAGCTCCTACCTTCCTTCTTCCCTCCACCCTCCTGCCGTTTTTATTCTTCCTTCCTTGCTGTAGAAATTCATAGTGATGTTTACTATTTTAAATTTAACAATAAATCATAGCACTGTGATCTTCGGAAAGTTGAATCTGGAAAATTAATCTCTTATTTTTGCATTGAAGATGTGTAGGAACTCTCTAATGTGAAGAATGTTTTTAAATTGATATTTTGTTTGTGTTGTAGGTATGTAGAGTTTAACTTGATGTATGACAGGGGAATAAAGTTTGGCCTTGCCATGCCTGGCTGCAGAGTCCTCATGTCGCTTCCCCTCACTGCCAGGTGAGACATCAGCTCTCCTGCTGTGTGTCCAATAGTAATCAGCCGCCTGTGTTGCCTGGTAACCAACTCCTCCTTCCTGTCCAGGTGGGAGTACATGCATGAGCCTGGTAAAGGCTCCCGGGAGGCGGAGATGCTGGAAGTACTCAGAAACCCAAAGGAGTGGGTGTGAGCGCCGCAGTCACAGGTTTACAGAAAGAACAACCTTTGTAGTATTTTTGTAAAGCTGTAACCTGTTTTATAAGACCTTATAAGACCTGCGTTTATAAGGAAATATCAGAGGACTTTATTTTTTCAAATCAGACTTCTTAAAAGCTTTAAAAATAATGTTTTAATAATTGAGCTTTGTGCTGTGTCTCTTCCTGGTAGAATAAATATTTCATGTATTAAATATTTTAATTTTGTGTTTGAACAATCAGAGCTAAAAAGCAGGAATAATCTGAGTCCTATATACATTGTGTTATTCTGTCTGATGTCTCAGCTTTCTTTATTTGAGTGAAGTTGTAAACAATACTTCTGTTTTGATCATGTTTCAGAAGATGATTGTGAATCAATGAAGCTTTTTGTCCTGAACTTTATCCCAAATCTATTTTATTGTAGTTTAATGTTTTGGAGCAACATAAAGTTGCTATTGTTGTCTTATTAAAAGGTAAATCTCCTGCCTAGAGGAGCCTCAGAGGCACTAACACTACTATTTCTGAAATTAAATGTAAAGTACTCAGTAATAATAAAAAAAAATCCATTGCATATTTTATATTTTCTAAGCTCATTAAACTTTGTGTAGTTTCAAAAGCTGGTACAGATCAGACAAGAAACCATCTTTAAATTTTTTTTTATTAAAAATTAATATCAAGCTTTTCACGAGACAAGAATTTATAACAACTTCCCTTGTGTTTAATTTTATATAACATTTTGTTTAATAAGGCGTAAAAAACGGCTGTGTGGAAGTATCGGTACACTAAGTTATGTAACCAAAGTGACTACCAGCGCAGTCCAGTGTCAGAGCAAATGCTGAGGTTTACAGGTCAACTCACATACAAGTACAACAATATTTAGTGCTTAAGGTGTGTGCCGTGTGGAAAGATCAGCGACATTTATTTTTGCCAATGAATTTTTTTTTTTAGAGTGCTTATTGTTTAGGAAATATTGCATATAGATCAGAAGCACCTAGAGTAACATCGGCTTGTTGAATGAGAACTCTCCTACCTTTCATTAAACACTTCTTGTTAAGCATAGACACTTCCTGTTAGTACAATCACATTAGCATCAACGCATTTAATGAACTCCTATGCATAAACAAAATCAATCTTAGTTAACTTTCAGACATATTCTATACACATATACAGTATGTAGAGGTGATTACACATGCTAAACGTGGAGTTTAGTTATAGTGACACTTAGTACAAACTCTTTTCTTACATTTAATTTCCTAACAGCTCCAGAATCTCATTTCTTTTGGTCATATTTCTGCTTCTGAGCAGAAACCCACAGGTTCATAAGGGTTAGTGAGGCCTGACTGTCAACAAACAGCGAAGAGATATTTATGACCTGCAAAGGCCAGGTTCATGCATTACCAAGATTATAAGTAATGTGACTCCCACTTCCTCCTTTTTATGTACCAGTATTCAACATATTTTTAAGGTTGGATTAGTGCATTTGCTGAACAAAATTTACCATTTCAACCTATATTAGAGCAAGAAATCTGAATGCTGTTAGTAAGGTGTAAATTATTTTGAAGTGTTAACTTCTTCTTTGTATTAGGGTGTGTAATTATCTATTATAAAATGCGACGGGCTGCTTCTCACTTACAGCCAGCACAAGCAGAAAAGCCACCAGAAGAGTTTCAGAAGTTAAAAGGTGGAAAAATTTCAGATTTTTACGTCGTTGCTTTTCTCCCCTTAGACAAATAACTGCACAGTTCAACAGCCTGGTAACTGAATGAGAGAAAAATACCTTAGAACACAAATAGTCACAGACACATTTCTAAGCATCCCTGGCAAAGTTGTGTAAAAAGCCATACAATAATTATTGCTAGTTGATGCAGTAGCACAATCAAACACTGAGATATTTAGAAGAATCTAACAATTAAATCAAAGCATTTAGCAGAGGGAAAAGACATTTACTCGTATTAAAATCAATAAAAAAAATGTGAGTGAAGCATTTCACGTTAAGTGAGGGGGTCCTAATTGGTAATCCATACCTATTTCTCTGGTATAAAATCCTTATTTGACACGAAGACCCATCTCCTTTTGTAACTGGCAACTAAGCTTATTGGAGACCCATATTTATCGTCTCGGTAAAATTTACAGTTAGAGAAGTGGAGCAAAGAGGGACACGTTAGGGTTGTCAGTCTCCATAACAATTACTAGAGTCTATTTACATGTAAACTGGTTGAGAGCGATGCCAAAAACAAAGCCTTTCCTGTCATAAACACTCCTGTTGGTACTAAGTCATCAAGGACACTACAAAACCTAAACTGGACTTCTCACCTTCACTGACACAAGAATTTCCCCGTCTTATGTAACAGTGTGTATATTGCTAGTTGCTTTTGGAATTTTACCAGGAGTTTAGATCAGATAAGACTTGAGATTAAGTTTTTGTTGGGTTTTTTTTCGGTAAAAAAAACAAAAACAATCAGGGTAGGTTTGAAGTAAAGCATGTCAGAAATTCGACACACATTCTTTAACACACCGTTCCCAACGGTGGACGGTCTGGGAATGTGTGGGTCTGTTTCACGTGTCTCCCTCTGAGTGCTCCAAGCATGTATGTGGTAGAAGATTATTACGCCATCAACCACCTGCTAAGATTTTTACAAACAAATCTTACTCAACAGTTTTACCATTTAAAATGGCTTGCCATTGATTTCAAAGTTCCTCCTCTTTACTGTAAGGACATTACATGGACAAGCACTGGCTTATCTCCCTACTTCCCTGCCAGGTCCCTGAGGGGCTCTTTCCTTAAGCATTTTTGGAATCTGGTATTTCTTTTAAAAATTAGCACATTTTCAAAATTGTTTTTAGGTAATTTTCTTGTGTTTTCTATATATGTGTTTTATTTGATGTTTGTGATTTATACTGGCACCAAAGGTACCGATAGCTCTGCAATCAGAGGCTATGATAATAATTATCTCTTAACTTTTCTTCACACACTTAATAAATATACTCAAATTAAAGGTTAATTTTTTCTCAATCTTGTATTGCTAGGTTATTGTGCTGAAATGAAACGTGAATTTAGTTTAAAGCTTTTTACACATCTTTACCAGCAAGATCACCTAACCCAGTACCAGGTCCAAGTTCTCTCTCAAGTCCACAAACATGTCTGGCTCTATATGTGTTTGGACAAAAAACAGATATCTAGATACGAAAGAAAAGTTGAAATAATGTATTTTTGCCTGCTTAAGTCTCAATAGTTTGGCACGGATCCTCTGAGAAGCATCAATCCAACCCTCATTATACGCTGGTCTGAATTATAGCAATAAAACCCTGTCATCCTTCACCTGAGGTGTTGTTTGGTTTTGGTATTGCAGTATCACTTAATCCCTTTATGCATTACTTCACCTTGATGACGAAAAGGATAGTGCAAATTTCAACAGAACTGGCACCGGCAAAGTTTGCATCAGTCTACTGAAACGTGTGTGCTTGCTGCGTGTTGAATGTTGAAGGCTGGTGATACCACAGTTGAAACACTGCTAAACAATAACATGGTCTTCACGGAGGTCCGGGCTTTAGTTTGAGACATATTCACTTCCTTTGACCACCGCTGATTCTACCGGAGCTGGAGTTCACTATGTCTTCGTACTGAGGCGGCGGCTCTGTCTCTATCTGGACATCTGTGTGGCCCACGGCCTCTTCGTACGACGGCGGCGGATCTCCTGCGCTTCCTCTCCCCAGCGTGATCTCAGAGCCTGGACAGGCCGGGCTGCTGTGGATGCTGAGTTCTGACTGGTCACCATGATGGTAGTCCCTCCCCCACTGGTCCATGGAGACCACAGACAGGACGTGGTTATGATGCGAGTGGCCCAGGCCCGGGCTGCGCTGCGAGCGCTTGCGGGAGTGGCAGCGCCAGGCAGTGATGGCGACGGCGATGACGATGAGCCCGACCAGCAGCAGCGGCACGATCAGGTAGAGAGATTGGGCCCCGCCCACCATGGAGTCCAAACCACCAGGTGGACTGCTTTCCCGGACATATTCCTCCCAGAATCGCTTCTGCATGTTAAGAAAGAGACGAGAGTTGAAGAAGTCCGCAATGAAGTATGACTCAAAGGAAACCAGAGAGTCGCAACAAATCGTCCCGTTTCCTGTCTGAATAGTTTTTGCAAGAGAAAACAAAGGGAGGCGACAACAATCCCTAAACAAAACGAGAACACATAGCTCTCTGGCCTCTCACAATGGCTTTACAAATCCGCCTGCCTGTCTAGTGTTGTTCTTCCTGCTGATAAACATCACTTCCTGAAAAATAAAAAACACCCACATTCCACAAAAACAAACACTTTGGTTTCAGGATTTCACTGCTGGACACAAAATTATCACAAATAATAAATAAAAAAATAAAAAACTTTTTTTCTTTTACATTATGTGACTGGTTTAGGTTATACAGTCAAAATAATATTGAATTATGGATTTTAACTCCAGGTTTAAACACTGGAGCTAAAACTGGCTTCTGTAGATTTCTGCCCTACCATAGAATGTCTAAAAATGTGGAAATGGAATCAAAATGTTCAATGGTGAACTGTCTTCAGTTTTCAGAACCATACGCAGAACTGACTGTAATGAGACTTTAGTAAAACTTCCAGAAAAATACAATGCAGACCCACAAAGCAGTAGGAATTATCCCTCACCCAATAATTAAAGCAGCTTTACCCTAAAACACAAGTAAACTTCATCCTGTAGGTTCTCTAAATCCACATAAGTCAGACCATAATTATTTTTGACTGTTGCTGTAAAGTAGGATCATTGAAACACAGTTTTTGAGGCTTTCATGTTGCTTCATTTTCAGTCTTTTAGGTTAATGTTTGATTTGAAAACATAACTTGGGGAGTTGACATACACGCATGGGTAAGAGCCCACAGCTAATCTAAACACTGCAGTATTAAAAAAAAAAGCCAAAGCATGCGCCATGCCTACTTTGGTAAAGATAACAAGAAACATTATTAAAATTATTCAAAGGAGAAAAAAAAACACTTTAAAATATTCAGCTTTTATACAAATTCACCAGTGAACAGCAATTGTATTTCATCCTGCATAATACTAATGTAATTGAATCATTTAAAAAAAATGATTCATACATAGCTGATTAGTTTGTGTCAGAACCTTTTGTTTGTAATTAATGACTTCCTATTTAAACATGGACATAATAAGAAACTGAAAAAGTTAATAAAAAAATTACAGTTAAAGGAATCACTAATAAGTGTTTTAAAGAGCTGGGGTAACAAAATGCATCTTTCCACCATGCACAGAAAAGATGTTAAGGGAGGTAAAAAAAAATAAAAAAATAAACAAATACCAAAGCTCACTGCTAGAGAACTGCAGCTAACAATGGCCCTTTTGAGTACAACGAGTCTCCATGACGACGACGTCAAGCTATCTACATGCCAACCGGCTGTTTGGGACCAATGCCAGAAGAGAACATTTTTATGTCCTACCATCGTTATTGTAAATGTGTGACATTTATAAAACTGTACCAGAACCTTGTGCTTTGATCAAATGAGAGTAAGGTTGGTCTTTTTATCAACTTTTCACTGTAGGGCAGGTCGGGTTCGTGGGAAACCAAATGGAATATCAGGCATCCCATGCCCACTGTTAAGCATGGTAGAAGATATGTAACAATGTGGGCCCTTCTAGCTGCCAAATATTCAAAGAACCATGTTTACATTGTGAACGCGTTGATAAAGCCAAACATTTTATCCAAAACAGAAGGCCAACTCCGCACAGGAATCATTCACCAGGTTCTTCCAAGACCAACACACTACAAAATAAAGATGTGCTCCAACTTTACGATTAATTTTTAACTAAAGACACAAAACCTGCTCTACTGATAAGAGGGGGTAGTGCAACTTCCTTTCTACAGTAGAGGAAGTAATATTTGTGGAACAGGTGGTTATGCGCTCTATTTTTTATTTTCACCAGAATTAACAAATCAAACCTAAGGTGAGAAATTTCCAAACTTTCTGTGCGAGACTATGCTACCACAAAAAAAATGTTCTTTACATCTTTAAGTAATCCTGAAAGATGATGATGTTCTCAAACGGAGAAAATGGGCAAGTCTAAAGTGTAATCACTTATCTAAAAGCGCGTCAATACTTCAAAGATAAAATCAATCTCCTGTGACATCTCTCATCTGCCGTACCGTCTTCTCGTCGTTCTCGAAAGCTTCCCGGGCCTCTTCGTAGGTGCACACCTCCTCACGGCATTCCCTCTGAATGTTCCCAAGCTTCATCTCCTCCAACAGGAAGTTGGCCCTCCGCAGTCGCCTCAGCACCGAGTGGGCTGAATTTGCTGGCAGGAACACTGTGAAGAAAAGAGTAACAGGAGAGGAGCACAGGAGAGAGACACAAAGGAGGGGGGTGGCAGAGACAATGTCAAAGTGAGGGAAAGGATACAAGACTCAGAAAAGTGTCAGAAAGACAAAAGCGACAAGCCGAGACTTCTAAACGGGAGGAAAGAAAAGTTAGCAAATGGAACGGTATGTGGGAAGGAAAAAGGCATAGAATTCTGAAAAATAAAGACAAGAAGCTAGAAAATTGGGAGAGTGAAAGAAGTGTAGGCCAAAACAAAAGAAGCAGTGCAGAGGCAAGCGATGCTCAGTGCCCACATTTCTGCATATAAACAAAAGCTTATTTTATTTGGCCATCAATTCCCAGGCCACAAGAGAAAGTGAAGGAATTAACTTAGAGACAAAGCGTTGTCTCATTTGAACGTTCCAGAGCACAAACAAAACCCTCCAAGAGGCTACATCATGATCTGATTCTGATATTACCAAGTAATTGATTTTGTTTGACTCGTAACTTTGAAGGAATTTGATCAATAAAATGTGACAAGACGAAAAAAAAAAAAAAAAAAAAAACGAGACAAGGGGAGGCAGAATTTAAGCAGAAAAACAGAATGGGAATTGTTTTTATTGTTTTCCTCCAGGATCAGATTCCAGTGATTCGTTTCAGTGCAAAGGAATACTGAGAAAAACCTCACAACAATTGACAACAAATACCCTTCAATAAACACCAGGTTTTTACAAGTGAGCACATCTTGACAAATGTTTCATGTAAAATGTATTCCAACAGGATATGAACTCTGAGAATTAGAGTTTTGTCTCCCAACATGGGTGTCAAATTAGTACCAAGTTTGAAAGAGTAAATTAAAAGATTGGAGAGTTGTAGAGTAAGTTAAAAGTAAGTTAAAAGATTACTTAAAACTTCAATCTTGAACTTTTCTAAGCTTAATTGTAAATGACACACATATCTTCTGAGTAAAATAACTTATTGCCAGTTGGGCCTCATATTTTGGAAATGGTGTAAGTAAACAATTAGACAGTTGTGGGCATTTATCATATTATTTATTGTAAAACTTCTTATTGTGATAAGAATTTTAAATTAATGATCAATTCAAATTAATGGTGTTTGAAAACCTCAAAAATTGAGCGGATTGTCAGAATTGTTATTTTTACAATTTTCTCCAATGTTAGTTCCATGAGATTATAAAAATAATGATTAAAAAAATTGTTAAATCACTGTGTGCAGGTTGGTGATGTGAACCCCACTTCTTTAAGTTTCAGATGTCCTGAAGAAGCCTATTTCAAAATTGTTATGTTTCTTTAAGAGCATTTATTTGTGTTTGTAGGTCCTTGTCAGCAAGTACATGCATTCACATATAGCCATAGTTGCCTAAAAAGACTGAAAAAATAAATGCTGTTTTGGTTATCACAATAAACAACACAAGATCTTGTGATAAAATTTCAAAAAAGAAAATCCCTATAAAAGTAAATGTGACTTTTAAGAATGATTTTTTTTTAAATCCATCATAAAATTAATGTAATGAGAAAAAAAAAATTCACGCCATGCATTCACAGATTAAAAGTGCCTCATAGTGATTGGTGGGCTTGACTGCATGGGGCCCCTGAATGAGATTCTGCTTAGGGCCTCATCCAAGCTTTAACAGGCCCTGGTGTTACATGAAATGAAATGAGTGTACTGTAAATAAACAGTGAATCAACTTACCACTCCCCATGATTCCTGCCAGTATGTTCGGGGTGATTTGTCTGTGGAAAAAATGTCAAAGATAGATTAAAAGACTTATATAAAAAATAACATCCACTCATCAACCTATTTTTGTCTGCTTAACTCATACTTTGCGCTGTTTTTTCCCCCAGCAACCCACCAATAATTCAATAATATCCCACATGAAGACTTGTTTTCATTTAGTAATAGCCAAGTGACTTGTAAAAGTTCTCACCTCTCTGATATTTCTTATAAACAACAGGATGGCAAATAATAACTGCAGCTCAACTTAAAATGCCTCAAACAGAAGTCAACGTTGTGACAACATTTTCCATCATCGAGGAGTCGAGGGGCATTTTTGAACAGTCAACAGGACACGTTTGACTAAAAGGACAAAAGATGAAATGTGGCCAGTGTCGCACACGCTTTAACGAGCTCCCAGCTCCCAGCTTCAGGCTAAAACAGACCGACGAGCAGCAGAAAAAACATCCCAAAACAAAGCGCCGCCGCCCCGTTACAACAATAACCTGAAGCGCCTCACAACACCGATTCTCCACCGCTAAACAGTCTCCTCTCCGTTTCAAAGTGTGTCGGTAAGCAGGTCCAAGGTGATCGGAGCTCTGAACGAGAAACAATTCACTGGATCTAATCACCTCCAGCTCAGGATGCGAATTAATGACCGACATGTGGTTCAAAAGGCCGGATTTCCTTTCGGCGCAGACGAGCAGACGGAGATTTCTGCCCGCTGTTGCTTTTTCTACTCATTAACACACGGAAGAGAAGCAACAGACACCAAACACATCACTTCTGCTTACCTTGGTTTCGATGCCAAAAATTTGCATAAGAGACGTCTATCTTCGACCCTTCGTTAGACGAAGTGATGCTTTGCGCGTAGGGCGCAGGCGCGAAGGTCTGTTTGCAACAGCGGTCCCTCACTCACCCCCATCCCCAATTAAAGGCACAGACACGAACCTTTTAAATGAAAGTCAAAATAAAGTTTCCATTTTGTGATTCCTTCCAAATCACTTGTGCCTCGGCATGTTTTTCACACTCTTGAGTGTTTCTGTTTTGTTAAAATATCAAGATAACCACAACTGTACGTAAACGACAAAACATTTTCAAGAGGAAATCTGTCAAGCCAACCTGGCCTTATGTAAAAAGTGAATCATGAAAAATTTTTGATTAATTGCGGTTTGTGGAATGCTACATTTTACTAGCCATAGCAAACCTACATCAAAAGGTAACCATACATAGAGCAAAGTCCTTGACATTAGTCTGGAAAGAACTATAAAACCATTTCTAAGGCTTTTGTTCCAGAGAACCACAGTGGCAGCTATTATCTAGAAACGGACAAAGCATGGAACAGTGGAGAACCTTCCAGGAGCGGTAGACCAACTAAAATTACTCCAAGAGCGCATTAACAATTTGTTCAAGCAGACACAAAAGTACCTGGAACAACAAGTTTTTTTGTCGTCACTGCAGGCCTCATTTGTCTATTTTTCTTTCTTTACCAGAAAATCAACTCATTAATAAGCCCTGCCATTCCAGAAAGAAAAAAAATTGCAATTTCCAGCCAGAAGCGAAAAGCTTCTTGATGCAGGAGTTGTGGAGTTTTGAGACTTTTAACAATTAGTTTTGGTGTTCTTTTAATTAGTTAGCTTGTTAGCTAGTTAGTAAGTTAGTTAGCTAGCTAGCCTGTATAGAGATGAAGAATTATTGCAAATTATACAATTAGATACTAAGAACTTAATACTGTGGTTTCTTACGTGACAATATTTTGTGTTGCAGTGAGACTAAATGTAAAATCACATAAATTCTTATTCCAGCTCAACAAATTGGAAAACTCTGAAATTCATTTAAAAATAAAGTCAACCCCTCACTATCATAATTAATAATTCCCCAACCACATAAAGTGTTTGACATTTTCCGGTTTCTACTTCATTTTGTTTTTACTGAGATTATCTCATTGTCCAATTAATATTGGAAGGGGGAAAAAAGATAATTTAAATTTGTTTCTATATTCAAAATTAATCTTTTGAACACTCAAATTGAGTGTGTCATTATAAGAGTTTTCACCCATAACCAAACATGTGCTTTGCAACTTCACAGAAGTAATTTTTTTCCATCATAAATTGTTCCTTAGAGATGCATGAGAATCACAGAAACTTAACAACAGGTAAACAAAATCCCTCCATTGTCTATGCCCCATATTCCTGCAGGGTCACAGGGGACAGGTGCCCGTCGCCAGTGATCAAATAAGTTGGACAATTATTAGAGAGACCAATTATTCACAGAAGCCATTGGCAAATTAGATTTTTTTCAACAAACGAAGAGCTTACATAAATACATAGAGCAAAGCATTTCAATTACTGTTCATTATTAGATTTTGTCAGGCAGTTCCCAAAACAGACAGAAACATTCAATGCTTAGAAAATTACAAAAACAAAAAAAATCTGTATCGTTTTATGATGGACAGTTTTTTCTTTTTAAGTTTGGAGCTTTTTTCCACTTTTGTAACATTGTTATCTGTGTGTCTGTGTGTGTGTGTGTGTGTGTGTGTGTGTGTGTGTGTGTGTGTGTGTGTGTGTGTGTGTGTGTGTGTGTGTGTGTGTGCATGTGTGTGTGTGTGTGTGTGTGTGTGTATGTGTGTGTGTGTGTGTCTGTGTGTGCATGTGTGTGTGTTTATGTAAATCAATATTAATTAATTTTGCGGTTCTTCCCTAAGGAAACAGAATTAGGAGAGTTTAATTATAAAATAAATGAGCTGCGTAAGCTCTACTCACAGCATCTGAGGGTGGGAGAAAGACAAAAAAGGCTGTAAAAATGTATAAGACTTCAGAATTGTTGAAGCTTGAGCTATAAAGCTGATATTGCACGAGGAATAAACAGCATAAATTATGAAGAATTTTTTACATTTTGAGTTCTGTGAGTGCTTGCCAATACCTCTCACTAAAGTAACATTTCTTCCTAAGAACACAGCAGCAATAACTTGAATTTCTGCTGATAGTTTTGTTTTTTGGATGCTGAAATGTATAATATAATAACATTTGGTAATAAATGTATTCCAAGCAACTCATGCCACACTTTAAAGTTATATGTCAGATAAAAAGCAAGACAAGTGTAGCATTTGATACTGTGAACACCGCAGACATTGGGTGAATTCACAAGTAATGCGACGACATTTAAATATGGGAAAACAAAGAAATGTAATGTCTGTATTTGAAAAAACTGTGGCCCACATTTGTCACTGAACCTATAGGTCAGGTTATTTATGTTGTGCCAAATATAAATACACATAGTTTAAGGTTACCGAAGAACATTTCTCAAACTATTTTTATATGCCACGCTACAATCAGTGTTTTTGTTGTGAGCAAATAATGAATAATAATATATTACTAAATACAAGAGTGGAACCTCATGAATGGACTGAATGCTTTTACTTACAAATGGTGGACAAAACGTTTGAGTCTGATCTACCAGAATGGTCTCCTCGATGCTGAAACCTTTGGATGCTGACTTGGCATTAAGAAAGGAAGCCACTTTTGCTGCTAAATCTCTGACAAAAGCTTCACGTGTTTCTCATTAAAATCCTTCAAATTGTATTCATTGTTGAACTTCACAATATTGTAAGGGATGTCAAACTTAAGCGCTTTGCAGCTTCAACTGTCTGTCTGCTCCAATAGATCTGGATCAAATGGTTGAATTATCTAGTCAACATGCAGCCACGTTCAGCAGAGTCCAGGTAATGACACAACTCTTTGACTCAGGGGTGTTGAAGCAGAGCAATATCTAAATGTTGCAGTCGAGGACAGGAGTTTCACAAAAAATACCAAAAATATAACAACAACATTGAAACAGAAAAGCTTGTTAAGAATAGAAAGTATGTCAGTCTAAAACTTTGGGCAATAACTATTTATTGATTTCTTTCTTTGTTTCTTTCTCTCACTCTTTCTTTTCCTTCTATCTTTTATTTGTTTCCCTGTTTAATAATGTTTCCATTTTCAACATTTTTGTGACACAACACTTTTTTATTCATCCTTTGTCTTGCCTTTTATAACTAAAATATGGCCACTAAAAATACACATTGACATAGATATGAAAAGGAACACCAGCCCCGGTGGCACAATTTGTATGTTTAACACTTCAAATAAAATAACCTACAAAATAAAGTAATCATGATATTCCAAACCCCGCCATTGCGATTGCATGAGTTCTCTTTTCCTTAGTCTCTGATTTGAAGGAAAGAATATTAAAAACTTAAAAAATAAATGAAACAACAAAATATAAAAAATGAATGGCTTCTGTAAAATGTATACAGAAACAGGTTGCAGTTATAATCAGGGCTGTGCTGATACAGCCCTAATCTCGCGATATGATACACGATATTCTGCCTGTGATACGATATATATCTTGTGATATTCTGAACAATTTTAGAGGGACAGAGTGATTTTGGTGAAATTTTGTGACTGTTATAAAGTTGGATTGAATTAATTTAACTGAAAACTGATTAAAAGCACCAACTACACAATACCTG
>CAEGAF010041588.1:0-28349 GCA_903067075.1 Micropoecilia bifurca | reverse complement strand
GCCTTCAGGTCAGTTTATACACACTGAAGAAAGAGAGCACTTTAAACTGAAAATAACAATAATCTATATTAACTATTGTTGATTAACATTAGACTGAATATGAGCTAAAGTAATAACAAAACGATAATACCAAAAAATCTCTAACAATTCTCCTCAACTTTCATGTGAATTACTGCCACAGGCTACAGCAGTCGAGGCGTTTGTGCGGATGTCAGGATTGTGTTTTGTCTGGGATACTTTTTTTGTTTACGTTAAGTTATAGGTTGAATGCGAGGCTCATCTTATTTTTGCTGCACACGGCCTACTCAGATCCAAAGTTCTTCAATCTCACAAAGTGTCACTTGTCAGGAAGTTAATAATCCAGAGTCTATCTGAGAATGTTCACGAATAAGCCCAAGATGATCCTCTAGATCAGGGGTCCCCAAACTTTTTTTCTGTGAGGGCCACATAATCTTTCCCTTCTCTGCTGGGGACCGGAGTCAGTTTGTAACAGAAAAAGTGTGACGATTGCAGGAGAGCCTAAATATGAAAATATATTGTTTTCCAGAAAGCACAATTACATAACCTTCCATGGGTTCTTCACAGAAAACATCCAGGAAGGATTATAGTCCGTATTTTCCGAACTATGAGCCGCACTGGACTATAAGCCACAACCCCAAAGTTTTTTGTTTTTTTTAAACCAGTAAATACACATATAAGCCTCAGATATCTCTGCCGCTCCAGGTTTTCCACAATGATGCAGCAGCACCAGAGGGGGTCGGACACCCAAAATTTGAGTCATAACAGGTCAATTAAATATCAAATTTATTAGGGTTGAAAAAGAAAAAGTTGCCAAGATTAGATTTAACAGAACCGATTACAGTAGTTTCTGAACGGTAACTGTAACAGTAAAAGTGCTGATCCTTCGTGTTGCTACTAGCATGTGGTAAATCAGTGTTGCCAACCTGTTTATTACCGCGGACCAATCAAGACTTGGACATTTTGTTGCGGCCCAGGGGGAGGATGAACCGTCAGATGAGGCTTCTGCATGTTGGTGTTCCCACTAAATCCTGAATATGCCCTATTTGGGTTGTCTTGGCTCTTTTATCGCACCCTGTGGGGTTTTTCCTGATTGGGAACGAGAAAAAACCTGTTGAATGCGACAGGTAGCCAATCAGAAAGCGCGGTGACATAAGAACAGAGGGGAATCCTAAACATTGTCATCCGTGTTTGGTTATTCTAAATTCCCGCTATGTTGGGGGTTTTACTGGATGACCCTCTGAAATCGGGATTTTCGTGACCGGAATCGGTTCCTGCCTTGTGGCTGGAGACACGAACCGATCAAACCTGTTGGACTTTTATCAGCTCTGTGGTCACAGAGAATCGACCGACATTCTTAAATCTTGCCGTGTAAACCAGACTTAAGACTCACAAGCTCTACTCATCTCCTCTCGACCACTGCCCAAACACTCTCTGACTCTGGTCACTATGGTAACGTTTATATATCCCTTCAAAATAAGATACAGATGCGCCACAAAAACATTTTACTTTCGTGAAAATTTTAACTCACGATAATGACTAACGTTGTTTCTCTGCAACGAGACGGTCCCATTTGAAAGTGATGAGAGACAACAACACCCAAAGTGTTGCTTATATGCACAGCCTGCTTGGTCTTACGTGGCGAAGCAGCTTGAAGCTTCATTGCCTCATTAGCAGCCGGTCGCTGCATGTTACGCGGAATGGCTTGTAATGTGGGACTCACCTACCTGTTCAGGATAAATTCATCCTCCTGCCTCTCTGGGCCTTTTCCTCTTTGCAAAGAAACTTTCCAAAGACATTTGATCTGTTTCTTACTCATTTTGCTGCTTGTGGGCTCAGTGTTAGTGGCAAGTAACCAGACTTCCAATGATTCACTTCCTGCTAAAGAGCCCCCTGGTGGTTGAAGAAAAAAATCACATATAAACGGCTTATACTCTGGAAAATACGGTAAATGAAAAAAAAAATCTGAATGCTTTCTGGTATTATTCAGGGGGCCGGACCAAATGTGGAGGCGGGCCGTAGTTTGGGGACCCTTGCTCTAGTTGTATGCTTCTTTGTCCAGAAGAGGGTGCTGAAGCACATGGAAGTTGGCTGATGATTACTTCCTTAATCCTAACCCAACGGACATTAAGTGAGCTGCATCAGGATATGACATTTGTTTACTTGTTCAGATAAGGAAGTGAAAGAGATTCTTGGATATTATTTTATTTATAAAAGACAAGGAAATCCTCCAGTAAAGAGAACATTTTCAATAATAGTTTAATCTCTTTAGCGCTCTTTAGAAAAAGAAAACTGTTTCCTTTGTTGTTAATCTGATTAATTCAGTTTGATGAGTAAAAAGCTCATTATAACTGGAGAAATGTGGATTTCCTGGAGGAATGAAATGTGAATGCTGAGAGTTGTATATATTTAGTGAAAACTGAAGAAGCATTTGAAGTCAACTGCAGAAGACTTGCAGAAATGTAAATGTAGTTAAATGGCGAAAAGTGTGTGAGGGGGGAAAAAGTGGACCAAGAGTTTTGATATAGCATTCACACTAATATACTAAGAGGTCACCAGAGAAAAATAAAAAAAATTACTTTGCATATGTTGGGAATGAATTGTGCTAGAGACAGATTTAAGTAAGCTAACTGAGTCGATTGGTCTTCATCAGAAGTTATGCCCAGCCTGCAGAATTTGGCTGTATCCTCTCATTCAATGCAAATGGTGTCTCCGCTTTTCTCACATTTCTGTACCACTTTTTTTTCTCACTGAGGCTGGGGCATCCTGATAATACACTTCTCTCCACTCATTCTTTTTTCCTCACCTTTCATTGATCTGGCATTGAATGCCAGTCTTTTCTGATCTTCAGCGTTTTCCATCTCTGGAAGATTTATTCCCAGTTTGTGCGTCAAACTCTTCCATCTCTCGCCTGCTCACCTTCACCTGCTGCCATCTTGGAAATGGATGAGATCCAACTGCTTTTCAAAGATGATTTATATAAATCTTTCACATGGCATATCGTAAAGGTCCAGAGACTTGCTAATGTGGGTCAATTTTTAGCACTAAATTGCCCAGAATGAGTTAAATCCTAAACCACAGAATCCATTAACATATTAGGACTTGCACTTCTCACCTGTACCAAATATCCCTTACCAGATCTGAGGTACTGAAAAAACCACAAGCAATTCTTTTGTGGATCCAAATGTAATTAAAATACCAAGTAATTACACATGTTTATAAGATTTGTAGCTTGTTTTAAGTTTTAAAATCTGAACATTTTTCACTTTCTTGGAATTTAGCAGCAAGGACAAACATCCTTATACAGTTGACTAAACTATGCATCATTTCAGCAAAGGCACTTAAGGCCTGACATGCACATGTACAGGGTTGCTTACTGAAACACACACAGTCTCTGGGTGTCACATCTGTCTAGTTTAGCATCTTCCTCCAGGACAGATGGATCTGATTTTGACTTGGAACCAGGGCTGTCACTGCCATCAGCTGAGTTTGACAGTTCAGAAGAAAACTGTGCCCATCGTATCCTGAAGGGTCCAAAAGTATACGCAAAACTTCAAAAGTATACGCAAAACTTCAAAAGTATACGCAAAACTTTAGAAGTAAGACATGTTGTTCTGTTTGTTGTGTGTGTGTGTGTGTGTGTGTGTGTGTGTGTGTGTGTGTGTGTGTGTGTGTGTGTGTGTGTGTATAGGTGTTTTTTAAATAATTATAATTAACACATTATTTATCTAGTAGTTAATTGCAGAGGTGAAAAGACACGGTGGACCTCTGTGAGAGGCAGTAAGACTGCATGCGACTGTCACATGACTGAGTCATTTGAAGTAATTACAGTTAAAAAAATGATACGTAATCTTTCCACCTAATCTAGAGTTTAAATTCATATCACAGGTCCTAGTTGGGGATGAGTTTGAGTTAATCTAAATATGACAGATCTTATTAATTTACAATTAGTCAATAAGTTGATTTTAATTTTCTTAAAATCCTCAGTTTTCCCTCGTATCAAGAGGGCCAGCCGTCTTTCTGTAACATGATGAGCAAAATCTTTCTTGTGCTGAATTCAATAAAAGAAGTGCATCATTACATTTGAACAATTTGTTGTTCTAGCCATAATAAATATTGACAAAATTGTATGTCTCATGTTATTAAATGTAGAAATATTTATTAAAGTTTGATTGCGAGAGACAAGGGTGTATAGAAAATGGATGGATGGATGGATGGATGGATGGATGGATGGATGGATGGATGGATGGATGGATGGATGGATGGATGGATGGAGTTCCCCCTGGAGTCGGTGGATCCCTTAGCAAGACGCTTCACCCTCCTTGCTTGTTGGTGGTGGTCAGAAGTCTGATTTAATTTAATTTGACAAATAAAAGATGAAAATTATTAAAATATGTGAAACAATTACTTGCGAGGAAGACAGAAACACTGATATAGTCCTCTGCACTAACTTCTCGTTGCATTATTATTGCTTTCAAAGGAATGCTAAAACTTGGCTGCATCAAGTGCACTATCACCACAGCTAAGTCACTAATCAATTAAAACAATTCCAGTATGTAAATTTACCCTGAATGTTGCCTGTTATGAGAATCCATTGGAGTTGTATGATGCATAACTGATAATCCTCTCTGTTCCTGTCATGATGTAAGCACACTCTGTATTCTGAGTGGCCTTTTCAACAGGATGTTCTTTTTATGAAATTATTTTTCAGAACTATAGCTCTGTTACTTTATAATTAGGTAAGAAGCTTTTCGTGACGACTGGTTTACTCAACTCAACCCTCTAATTAAAGTCATTCAATTAAAGATGGGTTATTCTATTAGGAAACTGATCTCTTCACAGGCTCAAACTCTCAGCAACAGAAAAACCCCAATGCCTTTCTCAATTGGACAGCTTTTACACTGTAAATTCATCTTATGAAAGTTCAAGATTCAGTGATTTAACTAAAGGAATATACGTTTTACCATTGTTGCCCAATCATGCCAGATGCTGTTACATTGAATAATTTTTTTTTGGAATAATTATGCAACAAAATTGACTAAATATGTATCGGAATTTCTCCATTTTGTACACTATGAAACTACAGCAAACAATACAAAAAACACACACCGAGAAGAAATATTGACCAGAGGTGTATGATGGTAACCTTTTCTAAAGTGGTTGTAATTTATGTATTCGTTACTTCTACTATATAGTGTCAGTGGATTTACTGTGGCATCTACAGTTCACAATGCATATTCTCACTGTAGTCAACGTAGATTGTGGAAAGTAGCAGTACTCCAACGAGGTAAAAAGAAGAGAAAGATAAGGGGTGACTGACCAGACAGTGTCCTGATGAATAAATGGAAACACACTTTGTACAGCGTTTCTGTTATTCTTTCACTTCAGAGGAGAGAGACCTTAAAGACAACCTGACAAACAAAGATGGGAAAGAAACAAAGGGATGAACAGAACATAGGAAAAAGTTGAACGAAAATGGGGAAGGATGAATGGAATTCATTACAGAAGAGAAAGCTACTCAAATAGAACCCATTTGATCAATATTTTTTTTTTATTTCTTGTTTCAGTATCTTCTGTATGCACTTCCAGTACTGGTGAGAAATATTTGCCCCACTACAAAGCTCTTGTTTTTTTTCCTGCTTTTTTTTTCTTCTCAGTTGGGTTTCACATCATTAAACCAATCTCAATAGACAAAGAATGGCTGAAGTAAATCCAAAAGAAATGTCATTCAGATCATGATTTCATTTATTAAAAAGCAACTGCTCTAACTGGTTATGCCACCTTTGTCTGTAAAAATGGCCATCAGTTGTTTGTGGTAGCTTCCAGTGCAGACTTACAATGATGTAGATCCATTTTGGCCCACTCTTCTTTACCGTTTCATTTTAGTTTAGCTTCAAGTCTGTTTTGGGTCACAGCACAGTGTGGGATTTAAGTTTAGGCCTCAAATATATATTTCAAAAACTTTGATTTCATTTCTTTTCAGGTCTTAGAGCTTTTAAGCAGCAGCAGATTATACAACTACCACCACTATGTTTGACTGTCGAGATGATTTTTGCCCTTTCCTGAAACGCTGTTTGCAAGATGGACAGCTTTCAAAGATCCTAATTTTCTAAAAGTCTTGGGAAATCTAGATGTCTAAGATGTTCTGCTAAAGCAAACTAGTTAGAGGCTCGAGTCCAAAGTTAACCCAACATAAGAGAAGAAAACGTTACCTTTGCTGCAGTACCAGTTTAAAATACTGATCGACCTCTGACTTTGCATTCTTATGACTTAGTGGTGTAATGACCATTTATAGCTTTTGCTCAACATCTTCCATCTCTATTTTGTTGCTTGTGTTAACTGCAGTGTGAATCAATTGTGAATCCTCTGCAATGTGTGATTGATGGGAGCGAAGCAGGGTGAGGTATCATGTGCATTAGTTAGCTTTTTACAATTTAACTTCTGCAACTTACTATTTTTCTTCATGCTGAACTACCTGCACCTCTATTTGCACTACAAAAAGTAGATTAGTATAAGTTTATATTGTACATTATTAGTTTTCTCCATGCTCTTAGTAATGCATGCTTAATAAAAATGAACAGAAGCTTGAGTCTGACCTTAACCGACCCTCAAGCATATAATTTTGGCCCGATTTCTAGTTGGGCTTGCACTATAAATCGCTAATATTCATTACAAACAGAATAAATGCATAAAACCAAACCCCTTAAAGCAATTGCTTTGTTCATGCGAGCTGAGAGGTGCAGGAGTATAAGTGACTAACTGGTGTAGATAAAGTAATGGATAATTGGAAACAGATAATCAATAGAAAAATACAAAAGTTGTTGTATTGCTTGACAATTCTTTGTCTTTACTGCATCGTTTCTTGCTTGGAGTTCAATTATTTTTGCCTTCATGTTTTTTATTACTTCTACTCTTCTATTGGCTCAATCATGCATTTAGGTTCTTTTCAATATTTTATTTTGGTAAATGTATGGAATGGTGCAAAAACACAACAGATTACTATATACACGGATTAAAAGATGGAATGGGTGTTGGATGAGAAATTAGCTTATTAAACAAAATCACACGTTTATGCCTGAAGCAATTATATCTAGTTGTAGATCTCATGGGTACTTGTTGTGGCACAGAGTACAGAATTAAAAACTAAGGTTTCACATTCATTTGTGGCATATTTTTTAAGTCAGGATTTATAAAGATATTTAAATTAACAGTTTTCTGAGGAAAAGTTCAATGAAGATGATGCTTCCCACTCTGTTTGTGAAGCTATGTGTCATGCAAATGAACTACATAGTTCAGTTTGATTAAAGAAATAAAATAATAATTGTGGAACTGCCATGGCCTTCGCTCACCAAGTTTGCAAAAATCTTGAAACTTAGTCTTTCTGTTGCCCCTAATCATCTTTCCAGATTGAAATGAAATCTTTTAGTTAAGCAAAAGACTTCAGCATAAAGCTGATCACATTGTGGACTGATGAATCTTCTTTCCCAACATATTATATCCTGCACATTATGCTACTTTTACCTTCTTTTCTGTTTTTCATTGAACTGAAACAAACACACACACGCACACACACACACCCACACACTTTCCTGTAAGGCAGTGCTGTCTTTAATTGTAATTAGGCACGCTGCCCACTGTTCGATTGGACTTAAGGCACTTTTAATTGACTCTAACCTTGGTGATAAACTCCACCACTATTGTTGCATCCTGTCTGTAAAAAGTGTACAGCAATACCTTCAAATAAAACTTATGTTAAGTCAAACAAGGCACTTCAGTGCATTCTAGCCATTAATGACTAAAATATTTCACGATTATTATTGATTTAAATATATATACATTTTTTTCCTCCTGTTTGTCACAAATAGTTTAATTTAACTCAAATTCTGGAACAAATTCCACACTGAGAGATGGGTGTGAATGTGGATTATTGTGGTTCAGGATGAGAGAAGAATCTAACAGTGAAAAAAGAAAAACAGGAATCTTAAATACGGTGGAGGTGTGCTCTTTGACATTTAAACCACGTGAATACAATCAACATAATGAACAGGCTAAGGTGCAGAGGAGAGACCACTTCTAGACACAGAATGAGCACAGAAACAGCAAAACACAAACAAATCAACCACCCCTGGGCAAACTAACACTAAAATCAGAGTCTGGACCAAAATACAGAGGGAATACAACAATGTAGAAAGTCAACACAATATATCAATCGTATATGGAACACCTTAAGTGACAATAATAAAATTAAAACACAAGAGGTTCACATCACCACGTAAATAACAATGTGATGTTTCAGAGCAGCTGGTGACTGAAGTCCAGGTAAATTTCTGATTGAAGTTGAGCGTCTATGTTTCTGACACAGTGGAAGAACTTTTCAAGAATATATGAATTAATTTATACACTACTTGCACCATTGATAAGTAACTGGGAGTAACTCATAAATCTGAGTTTGCTTCATAAAGTTGGTATGTGAGTTCTGGTGACTGGAGTCGACATACAGAACCAGTAGGAATCTGTTGTAGAGAGACGTGAGTCTCCCAAACACCCAGTTATAGTTTGAAAAAGTAGTGACACAAGGAATGGTGGGATGTGTTGTGATCCGTGTTTTTGTGTTCTCTGTGTAGTCCTGTTCCCTGTGAGTCCTGTCTCTGCGTCTTCCCCGTTAATTGTTTCCCAGGTGTGTCTCATTCCCGTGATTACCCTGTGTGTATTTAGTTCCATCTGTTGTCAGTTCCTCGTCGGGTCCTTGTCAATTGTTGTCTTTGTCTTCTCCAAGTCAAACGTAGTCTAGCCAGTGGAACTGCTAAGTCCTGGTTAGCCTAGCTCTCTGTCTCTGTCGGCGCCAGTTGAACTGTGTAAGTCCTGGTCAGCTTAGCTCATCTTGTCAGTCCCTAGTAATCAGTTGCTACCGGTGTTAGCTGTGTGCTACGTTCTGCCGTGCTGCCTGTTTCTGGACTGTAGAGCAACCTCATTTAATAAATCATCATCACCATACCTGGATTTCAGCGTCTCTCCTCACCACCACCACACCCCTTCATGACAGGATGTCCCAATGAAGCCTCAACCTATGTTTAAGTTTTTTTTTTTCATGATATATAATGAGATGATGTAAGTATTGCTTCAATGGCAAGAGTATAACAAGAAGAGCTGAATTAAGTGGAGAGTGAAGAAAAGGACAAGAGAGATGAAAACATCTATCATGCGAAGTAATTCAAATTTAGTGATGTTATGTCCAATGTAAGCTCTTGTTTGTTTGTTTTTTATGCATTTTGTAATATTTTAGCAAAGAATACATTTCAAACAGAATTTGTCAAGGTAAATTAACTTTCAAAAACAACCTGTCAGTATTTAGTTGTCCATTAGTTCTTGTATTCCGAGTAGGAATATGACAAAAAACATTTTTTTTAGTTTGATTTGCTTTGTGTCAAAAGAGACAAGAATGACCCTTTTATTCACATTACCAATTAGGCAATGACCTTTGTGTTCACAAAAGTCTGCATAAAACGGATTACACGCTTCCACAGGTTGATTTGCATTTGAGTTTCAAATCCTGTGTGAGCAAGTTATTAACCTTCCAGTCACACAAATCTTATCTGAATACATTTCAGACAGAAGTATTAAATGTGGCAAGATGGAATTATTCCCGAAAACAAGGACAAATATTTAGAAAAAAAAAAGGTTTGACAAAGAAAAAAAAAATTAGTTATGGCACATGACCAATCACCGCCCTTGAAACACATACACAAACGACCCAGTTTGACCTTCTGAACCCAGGCTCATATTTTTAAAACTTACCAACATCGGCTGATGCCGACACTATTGCCTAAATATTGCATGTACGTACTTTTGAATACATAATAAAATGGTGTAAGTACTGTATAAATCAAATTGTTTCAGTTTGTTCAAAATAGACAAATGCAGACACATAACAGTAATACATTTAGTTCCAGATATTTTCTGTGGGCCTGAATTGTAATGTTTGGCCACAGAAAAGCTTGGAGTTTGGCTGGATGGAGTCTCTTGTGATTATAATCTTTTGAATCTTGTTAGTAACCAGCTGCCATGCATTGTAATTTCTCTGCAGAGTACTTCTCTCTTCTGCCGATCTAATCAACGACTCAGGGCCAAAAAACAAAACCTAACATGCTGTACTTTAGCATCCTGCACTGCATCACAAGTGGTCACTTCATATTGTATTGCATCAGTTGTGACAAATGTCTCACCAGGGATTCTAACATTTATATTTTTTTAAATGAGCGCATTTTGCTTTTCCTTTTAAAGTAAAGTACCACAGTCATGCACTATATCTTCCCTGTGCAGTTTCTGCTGCTATAAGCTTCATGCTAAGCACCTGCTGACTCACTGTGTGCCAAGTAAGGACAGCCTACATCCCCAGGATGTTTTCAGAAGCTTTTACCGTTTTCTCTGTGGACAGTGTTCTTACACCTTACACAGATGTGACAAAAAAAAGAAAAAGAAAGAAATAATAGAAATTTCTTAACCAGTATGTTGGTGCATATCAATTTTATTTATGTTGTAAACTTGAAAATATACTACACGAAAGATCTTGATCGTTGAATATTAATACAAATAACCTTGGTAATAATTATGTAGCACTCATGAACAACTCTGTTTCAGCTTTTAGCCTGATGTTTTCCAGGTCATTTCATAATGAGCTTACCTGAACTTTTTACATCTAGCAAAAATAATCACTTATTCCACTCTGGTGGTCTTATGGAGTTTCCCCTCCAACCCCCAGCCCCCAAAAATGAATATTTTTCTACAACTTACAGGCTGAAAAAAAGCACTTTTCAGCCTGTTAACACTTTTCTTAATAATTTGTGTTATTTTGCTCATTTAAAAGTTCTAAAAACTGAAGTAATTCATAGCAAGTCTCTAATTAATCACAACCATAAGTATTGGTCAAAAGGTGCAACATATAAATGTTAACTTACTATTTTACCAGTATTTTCTGTAAATAAAATAGTTACATGAAACTTTAAGGTTACAAGCAGATTTATGCAGTCTAGACCTGCATAAATCCTAGACTGCATCATCCGCCGACCTGTTTGTCACTGCAGACGGTTCAAAAAGGGGCCAGAAATGTTCTTAAGATCCTTCAACAACAGTTGCTCGAGGGATTTCATTATGGTGACAGGCCTGTTGTCATTTAACCTTGTGAGGCTGAAATTTTTAGGGAGTGGGATAATGGGGACAGTATATAAAGCATGGGGGAACTTCACAAAGCTCCAGAGATTTGTGGAAGATCTGAATGAAGACGGGATGCATTTCCCCCCACCCCCTCCCCCCCTGTCTTTAGTCCTTCATGACGTAAGAACTGACCCCTTTTATAAATTTGTATCCCGATGCCATTTGTTTCAAAATCCATCCATGAAAATAAACGCTTTCAGACCAAACAACAACAGAAATGACAACAAGTTTGGTCTTATCTGTGACCGTAGCAACAATGTCTTAATCATGTTCTGCAAGCTGCATGTTTGTTTTTCCGGTGTGTGACAGTGTGTCGTGTGGCCGCCTTATCCGGTGTGTTTCTGTGGGTGTGGCAATCAGGATTTTCTGCAGGCTCCCAGAAGCAGCTGTGCCTCGACTTATCACATCTGGAGTGTTTTCCACTCTTTTTTTTTTTTTTTTTTCAATCAGTTCCAGTCAGTTCCACTATTGCAGCTTGTTTCCTGCTTGCCCAGCGACCATGTTTCCTTCGTGCCCTTGATCACCTGTCACGGTCAGCCCTGATAAATTTCACTGCCTGTCTGCCTGCTGTCATCTGTCATTTGCTGCCTGTTCACCGCTTAGTTCAATGTCCTTTTGTCACTCTGTGCAAATAGTTAATAGCTCAGGCCTTGTTTTGATTAGACTGGTTTCTAACTTTGAAACAATAAAACGATCCAAGTGTGTTTTTGACAGGAAACAGTATTGTGTAGTGCAGTGATAGCCTCATATTCTCAAGTCCGGATAGATTCTTATCCAGCTGGACATGCTGTGCCCGGTTCCCCTCCGCCGCCTTACATCTGGTTATCTTTGTCACTTCCCTTTCCCCACTTGACCTCTGCTACTGTCACCTTCTCATCCTGATAGTCCACCATGAGGTGGCAATTAGAACTTTGTTGACACGCCGACTCCGCTGGGGCTTTCGCCTGCTTTCCCTGTCCGCCAGCATCTTACTCTCCCTCTCTTCTGTTCTTGTGCCTGCATGTATCTGTCTAACCACATTTCATTCTACATCTCTGACTTTCTCTGTCTGCCTTTCTCACTCAGCACTTAGGCACCTTTGGGTGTCTTTCTCATTTCGCCCAAGCTACCACTTTCTATACTCCCATTCCAATCAGATGTTCATAAGTCGCTTTGAACTATTGACTTTCTTTTCTTTACTTTTTTTTTCTACCTCCTGCAAACTTACTATTTACAACCCACCTATTGGCCATTTTTCATTGTATGAATGACATAGTGTAATAAAACTGTCTGCAATGGCCTTTCTTCTTTCATTCTCTTTCACATTATGGTCAACATCAGTTGTTTTTCATTGCAATATGCTGGAAACCAAAATGATGGATACACAACATCCCTTTGGGTGCTTGTCTTGATTACACTACAAGAATTAAAACACATATTTTCATCTACAGCTTTGCATTAGGGAGCTTTCCTTTCATTTTGACTGGCTTTGACTGGATGCATAAATATCAATTTATGCATCTTTTCCTTCACTGGCACTTGAGATGGATGGAAAGATATGCAGGGTGAAGCCTGAAAGCTGATTGCTTTTATAGGCTGAACAAAATCTTATAGAGTGTTATCAGACCATATATGCCCTATGACAGATTTCGTCTCTTCCTTTTGCTTTTTTTGATACGTTTATTGATGTTTACACATTTGACAGATGCTTTCACCCAAATCAACTTGCAAACGAAAACCTCACTCTATGGAAATATTGAACAATTCCAGGCATATCGTTTCCACTTTCATTGACACATATACTTTAAAAACTAACTTAAAAGTTAAGATCTATTTCATATTTCAAAACATTGATGCATAGTTATGATTCTAATGAGGTAAACATTATAGTCTATACCAATCAAAAACAATTTGCATTTGTTTAAAATAACCACTTCCGATGATAAAGAAATGTTCTGAAAAGCATGAAATATTACATTTTGTGCTAAATTTAGTAAACAACAGTTTGATTTACATTTAATATTTCATGTTTCAAGCAGAGCACATGGTCTGCTTCTGACGTAGGGATAATAAAGTCTATTATCAAAGACTTTTTAAGATGACCTAGACATAGAAAATGCTTGTGAACATGTCTACCCCAAGTACCAGGTTTGCTTTCCCACACACAGTGAATCTTTAATATATATTTTTTTAAATACTACTTTCTTTTCGCTTTTCCATGACCTGTGAGGGCTTTTTGAAGCACAGAGCAGTTCATCTGCCGGTTTTATGATGTAACAACTGCTTCATGCTTGTTCTCCAGCACAGTGGGGGGGAGTTGCACAATGACAACCAAGAGATCGTGGAATGTGTCAGCTCTCTATTTCTTTGTGTGCATTTGATTGCTCATGCCATGATTGGAACCAAAACCTGACGAGACGACTGTCTAGGGACTTGGTGTAAATCTGAAAGCCAAAAGGCAATCCTTAGGAAATAAATATTTTTGGGGGTTTAAGGAGTTTTAGGAGGTTTTAAGGGTTAGAGTGAGGTGAGGCTTGCAGTTTGGATGGGCGTAATATAATGGGGATGTAATCTGTCAAAGGAACAGTCCCCAAGGACTATTAAAAAAAGTGTCTGCGTGAGTGTGTAGGTGTGTGTGTGTGTACATGCGGGTGTGTGTGAATGCATGGTATTTGCTGTGGAAAAGGGCCAAGATTGTTGGGAAGACTATGTTCAATGTCCGCCTTTATTGAAAATCAGACCGTTATTCGTTATCCCTGATATAAACAAATCACAAAGAACTTTGCATTGATGTACATTTTTCCCCCCCATAATTTAATACAAGAGAGTCCGAGTGTGATATGAAATCTCGAGCTTGTTGAGCTGAGCTAATTAGTGATGCTTGCTTGATGTAGATCAATGTTGAGAGCCTTTTATGGTCTCCTTCTCCCTCAGTTAGAATTAATCTTCCATGTCCAGTAACTGAGACTTACAAAAAAAACCTCAACATTGTTTCTCATTAACGCAACATCAAGAAGACATGCCGCTTATGCAACCAGCTCAGAATGCTTAATATGAATTAGCTCTCTTTGGGGTACGTGGTTATAAGAGTGCAGTTATATCCATGCGGCGGATAATGTTAGTCATTTTACATTCAAATGGCTGCTAACATTTTCCTCTACATCTGATTTGAAAATCTGATCTGATGTTACATGGTATTACATCCCAATGTTAAAGATATAACGGAAGGAGGCAGACGAAGGCAGACGTGTCCAGATGTAAATGGCACATAAGTAAAATGAAGCTGTTCATTTGAATTATTCACCCTTTAACATGTGTTGATTTCCAGCATGTGTTTGCATCTGTGTGTGTGTGTCCTTTGCTGGTAGACTTGTTTGGGACGAGAAGCCAGAGGGACATGAGGAAGCTGTTTGATGCCATCACCACGTGTCCTTTCCTCTTACCCTTGGCTGTTATTTTGGCCAAAATGCTGTCTGACTGCCTCATTAGTTGCTGGTAACTCTTTTTACTGTAATGTCAAACCCCCGGAGGCCATGTTGACTACTAGACTAAAGGACCTTGTGAACAGACGTGTGTTGAAAGTAGCTTTGAGTTGACTCAGAAGGTTTTGGCTCGGTGAGATGAGTGGGTTCTTCGCACGAGCGCTGTTTTGCTTAATAATAATTTTGCTTCAGTTACCAAAAAAAAGGGTTAAATCACCAGGAAAAGGATTTCATCAGCAGGCCTTTTAGGCAAGCTGGGGATGAAAGTGGGCCTTTTTTTAGGAAAATATCACACGACAATTGATTGGTTCAGGGCAACGGACTGTGATTTTTAACCTTTTCTGCTATGAGGTTGTAGCCCATCATTGTAAACACTTGTACCTTTTATAACACAACACAATCTAATCTCGCTTCTGTCAGGTGGGATGTGACCCTCCATCGGGTTGGAGGTCGACCCGAGCCTGACCTCTAATAGGTCAGGCTCAGGCCGATTCACCAAAAAAGACAGACCTAACCAGAGGCAACTTTATGTCCACATAACATATGTAAGGTGTATTTATTTTGCATCAATACAACACATAAATGTTTAAGAAAGAACCATTAAAATGCATTAAAATACAGAGCCAGCGCCGGGGATATCATTTTTATGGCAGTGCTGATCGACAGCAATAACCTTGGACCAGGAAAAGGTTCATTTCACTGCAAGCAAATTTCTTTCCGCTTTTGTAACTTTTAATTACGTTGCCTGCGACAAGGTAGGTGAGGACTATGTGACGGAGTGTCAAAACAAAAGACACACACTCGCTAACAATCATGTGGAAGTTCTACTGACGCTGAATCTTGAGCTCAAGCGAGGTTCTATACGAGCCAACCTTTAATTTAAAATCTAATTTTTACCTGTGTTGTCAGAAAAAAAAGATGTTTTCATCCAGACTAATGCACATTTGAAAAACTTGCATTTATTTATCAACCCATTTTTCCCACTAACCACTGCAGGGTAACAGCAGGGGTAATCATACTGGGAACATCCTGGACACGCATAATAAATCACAGGGCAATAAGTTAGCACAACTGACTTATTTTGTATTATACAAGAGCAAGCAATGCTGTAACTGTGTTAGTATTACAAGCACAAACTAAGTCATAAAAATGGCTCTGAGCAATAACTTTCGATAGTGTGTTTCATTATTTGTATGCCCACAACTCTTTATTGCAGTTGTTAAAACATGTGCTCTTAGTAATTTTATTTTACCAATGAAGAGCTTTCATCTCGTCGATTTTGGCACTTAATTTATAAGAAAGGAAAGTTGTGTCACACATTTAAGAAATTAGCAAATTTTGACCAAAGTCAAAAAAGATACAGTAAGTTGAAGAAAGGAGAGAGAGAGAATGAAAGGAGAAACCAAGGGAATGAAAACCCAAAGACTGTCAAGTAGAAATAAAACGAGCTGGTAAAAGAAGATCAGATCATTTAAAGGTGAACAAAAGAGAAGCAAGAAGCAATTTGGAATGTGAAATGTTTTATGCATTTGACATTGATATAAGCATTAAATATGAAATAAGCGGCCTCCACCTCGAGATTTTCTAGAATGTCAGACATGGGAAATTTATCTTCTTATACGTCTAGTAACGGCTAACAAATACTAAATACACTTCTACTTTTTCTAGCACTTTTTCGTCACTGCAGTGTTTATGATTTTATGGGGATAAATAACTACTTTTTTCCAGCAGAAAATGTGATGTCGGTGTGGGGGAACGACAAACGAGACATCAGCAAACCGTGATTGGAAACGTCAAGTGCTCAACAGAAGTAAAATGAAGATCATTTTTTTAATGGTTCCAGGCTCAAAGGAACGAAAATAACTTCTCTTCCCAGGGCTTGAGTCTAAGCCTTCTCAACAGAAGTTGGGCTCAGGACCTCACTGTCCCCGTCAGCATCCAAATATACAAGAATGTCTGTTGCTATTTCAGGAAACACCCACATATGTCAGGCTTCATGCCTGGGCAGCTGAAGCCTGACAGTGATGCTTTGTTCTGTAGGGTGTCGGTAGGTCAGTTACACACTTCACAGTATTATTTGTTAAGACAAATTGAAGTTGATGAGGCTGTGGTCAAAACAGCAATAAAGATGACACTGTACAATAATTAAAATTGCAGATAGTCCTTAATGCGTATCTAGGGCTCCCCTTTAAATGACCTGGCTGAGATTATTCAGAGCTTGATCGTAAAACCTGTTTGCTAAACTTAAAAAGCGTTTGTCATAACTCTGTGTTTCTGTGTGTTCATTTTTGAGTTTTCTCTGTGTGATCCTGTTCCCTGTGACTCTTTGTCTCTGCGTCTTCTCCGTTGATTGTCCCCAGGTGTGTCTAGTTCCCTTGATTACCCCGTGTGTATTTAGTGCCACCTGTTGCTTGTGTTCCTCGTCAGGTCCTTGTCTATTATCTAAGTTTGTCTACTGCTCGTCTACGTTCTTGTCTGTTGGCACAGTAGTACTGTTAAGTCCTGTGTCTGCATTTGCTCGTTTTTGTCAGTCTTGTTAATTCAGTTGCTACCGGTCCTGAGCCTCCATGTTCCGCTCTGCCCTGCTGCCTGTAATTTGGACTGTTGAGCATCATCATTAAATTCTTCACTTTCATCAACATCCTGGGTCTACCTGCATCTCTCCTCACCACCAATCACCACACTCCATGACAGAGTTTCTATAAGGAGTATAGTCAATTAAACCCTAAAGCAGTCTCTGGATGTTTTAAAGAGTTTGGGCTGTTTTTAGAATCCGTTGAGACACAAATAGGAAAAATTAGTGTTTTTCACAGTAAGGGAAAGAATAAGAGAACACGGTACCTTCTACAATCTTTATTCCACTGTGATGTAAAGCAAACTTCATAATTTATCCTTTTGGTTAATTTTGCAGTGTTTTTATTAAGTTGGTTTGTCACATTTTGCTCCAAAACTGAAAAGCACAGGGTTCCAATGGCATGAAAGTGTCGGGCAGAAAGAAACCCTGCATAGTGATGCCAACACCTTCATTAGAAATATCAAACATATGCAAAGATCAACTGGAAAACTGTTTCCTTGCACCAAGCAGCTTATTTTACAAATCTTCTAATGTCCTTTAATATCAGATTTCTGTGTACATTGGCTAAGCATTTCTACTCATAAAGTACCTTAATAATGTAAACCTAGTCTTAACATTGAGAGTGTGTCGCACCGAAGAAATTGCCCTGTACAATGATATATGAACAATTAAAAAAGGACTTTGCAAGAATACTATTTTAATTATTTTCATTTAGTAACATTGTTTTATATAGACAAGTTGTTCAGTAGTTTAATCCATGTATTTAAACAGTTTTAGATTGTTCTTGTTGACAATGTGTATCATCAGTGGCGACTGCAAAGTGACGTATTATTGGTCCTTTGCATAATGATTGTTTTGCACTTTCATGTTCTCTTCTCACAAAGAGAACAATTCCCAAATAATTACTATTCAGCAAGGCGCAAATAAGCAGTCTTGTCCCATTTGAGCGTGCAACATCTGCAGTGGAAATGTGCACAATTAAGAGATATCAAGATATCTCTTAATTGACATTTGATAACTTTGGGAAATTAGACTTGCAGCTAAACTAATAAAAACAATGTGTTAACAACTAATAACACAGTTTGACACTGTCAAATTTCTAACACTGTCAGATGGTGTTATCAGTGGACTTGGGCATAATCACATTATATGTCTGCCCTATCAGTCATAATTACATAAATGCCTAACATGCCATTAATAATCTTCTTAAAGCTACTGTAAACTAAGAGTTGATAAAAAATCCAATATTTAGTAAACAGTAATAATGTTCTTATAAGGCAAAAAGACGGTTAGAAACATGTTAACGAGGGTTGTGTAAAAGAAATATGAGTCCAGCATTTTTTTTAATCAATTCCTGAAAACTGAAATGATCTGCCTGTAAAAGTGCTGCAGTCAAGATAAAAAAAAATAAAAACACAGTACAGTGTTTTTATTTACCATACAGTAGAACAAACTAGTGAGCTCCTGTCATCAAGTATGATGAAAAATCACACTCAAAACAACTATTTCGGCAAAAATGACTTTTCTAGGTTAAACTTCTCCTGTGTGATAAAGTCCAGGTATTTTAAATGTTGCGCTAAAAATCAGCTGTGTCGACACTCTGTGTTTTCTGTCTAAGAAAACGATTCTGCAGTCGTCTGTGGTTTTTGGAACATGTTTGTATATTCTTTTCTTGGTTTTTTATGCCACAAGGTTGGTCAGTTTTATGACAGCACTTTGTTAATTTGCAGCAGACATCTGTTTGCACATGTCTACTTAATTTGGAATCTGTTGTGCCCACTCAGCCACTGTGCACAGCAAAGCAGGTTCTATTCTAAAAGAACCTGCAGAATAACTCTGCCCTGTTTGACAATTTTCTTCTCTCTCTTTCACACGCTACACACTGACACACACACGCACACACACGCGTACTGCATATGCAGGAAGTTTGTGACGCATTGAGACCAGACCTATTCTGACTGTGGTCAAATGAGGCACATGGGAATCGGACAACATCAATCCTGCTGTCAATGCTGCGCAACCAGATCATTCATTCATCCCACCCACAATTCCCTACACAGAGGAAGTGTGACTGAGTGTTGTGAATGAAGTAATGTATTTATTTGTTTATAGCCGAAGACGCATTGGTAAGACGGTCGTAAATTAATATCACTTAAAATGGATGCAATTTCTGTTGTTTATCTACAAAGCAAATGTAACCAACAGTCACTTATCTTATATGCATGTAGTTATTTGCTGGCTTTTTCCCCTCTGAAAACGAGCAGGTCATCCAACCAGCTACTCATTTTTCTGTGTTCTTCAAGCTTTGTTCATCTTCTGGTGTTATTTCATTAACGTGTCCCTACAGTTAATACAGTGATCTGCATTTTATTACTCTGATTTACATGCTAATTTGCTCATCTGATAAATTCATCCTGCTGGTGGTCAGATTATGTTGTGTATAAAGAGAGTGTATAAAGGTCTACAGCAGTGCTTGTGTGGTGTGAAGCATGGCACATAAAAGGCTTAATTAGACGTAACAGAAGATTGAACCTTTGATGTGTAGAATGAAAAGTAATTAAGCTTGTCTACAAAAAGCTGCCTAAGAAACTCGGTTAGTGATTAGTAGTGCAGAATTTTATATATTTAGAAAAGCATTCTAAAAAAAAAAAGTTTTATTTCATCCCAACAGAACAATGAATTCCAACAACTAATGCAGACTCATATCTATGGATTCCTTCAATAACATTAACTAAAATTCCTCTCAGAAATAACAGTACTCATAGGCTGACTGCATAGATCCAGGAACTATTCTCCATATATGGAACATAATGATTGTACTGGGCCGTTTTATCTTTTATAACAAACTCTTTCACAAATGCGTAACTAAGCTCTTCTGTCCTTGTTATGGAAGCAGCAAAGACACAAATACCAGACTAATCAACATGCAAATTGTCCTAGTTTCTGTGAATGTCCATAAAGGGATTGAATATGTTCTAACATTTCCCCACTGTGGGACTATAAAGGGAATTTCTAATCTATTTCTATTCTATACAGAGGATAGGCATATAAAAATGAATAGAGAGCTGTTTATCTCTCAGAATTTAATATAATCATACAGTCACTTTCTGTAAACGCTGATTCCAAGATTCTTTTACCACAATCAAGTTAACAAAGCTTTTACCTAAAATTGGAATCAGAAGCCAAAGATCAAAGAGTGAGTTAAAAAATGCAGATGAGTGCAGTTTTCTCTGAAACTTCTGAAAACAAACTTGCTGTAACAATATCCATTGATGACCAAAGCTGTCTTGTTGATGATGTTGTTTTTGTTAATTGGGAAATTGCTGCAGTGGGTAAACAGCAGAGGCTGTACTCCATGGTATGACAGACACAAAGGGCCCACCAGAGACGGAGAGGCAGATGCATTCTGCCATCACCAAAACATTGTCAACAGCTGCACTTGCTGATTGTCTACATTCAACAGCAGTTATGAAAACCCAAAAGTTGTTTGTCATTGGTCTGTTGCACATGGATGTTTTCAAAATAAGGTGAATTGATAAAAGGTGTTTCACCAGCAACATTCTATTTTTTTGTAAAGACAGGGATGCCAACAGTGTCTTCCTTTCTTGTAGCTTCCATTTTTTAAGTCATTTTTAGGCCCTTTGTACATGGAGATGAATCAGACTGGGGCCCTCAGCTGTAAGGTGCACACACCTCCAAATTGTTCGTTAAGTTTTTTGAATCAAGAACATAATTGGATCTACAGGCTGCAGTTATAGCATAAATGCATCTGACATTCTTAAGACTCTTACCCTGGCCTTTTATTTAGCAATCAGCTTAAAAACCTCCTTCTCCACCTAAAGCAGCTCCTGGATATTATAATATAAATCAGCAATAGCTGCAAAACAACTTATGCCAATAGACCCACAATTTTTCATGTGCATTATTCTTTCTAACTCAGCTCCCTGATTATATGCTTAGAGATCACAATGGTGCCCAATGCTTTCAACAGAAAACCCTTTTCTCTGCATCGTCTAATTATTATTAAAAAAAACAAACTTTAAAATTACTGTTGGTGTTTTTACTCCCCAAGTAAAACTAATAGAAATTGTGAAACCGCAGAATCTGTATACAAACTGTTAAGAAATATCTTTAGTGCAAATGTGAAACCCCTATGGCAGTAGAAATGTAAAAAAAAACTATTTTGCCATGTCCCATCATTCTTTAGGTTTTGCTGTACAGGTTAATTTGAAGTTTGTCTTTGTGAATACAATTGCACGCAGATCCTGATTTATGTAAACATTTGAATAAAAATGTGTTCATCTCGTTTAATAAATCTGTTTTGTATTTTTTGGAAGTGAGTCACTTTTGAGTTTCTTATTGACTTTTAATATACAGCCTGCCCACTGTTACAAATGAGGCCGCAAACCTACTGGCTAAATAATTATCCATAGCGCAACATAGCTTGACTCCTGGACTTTGTATTCACTGTGAGTATTGTGCTGCATATCACAAGAATGGATGGACAAAGGAGGCAACGTCAATAGTGGTTGCGAGCAGAGAAGTGGTTTTTCATTGCCTGCTGTCATAATAGGACTTTATGGTCATGCATCTCTCTGACGTTCCCAAAACATCAGTCATTTCACAGTAAACACATGCACTTGAAAAGAAACAAACAAACACACACACACAGTTTCTAACTTGGCAATTGCAAGTAAACACATTTGCCATTTTCAGAACATAAATATGTTTCAGAATAATGAGAGGTTCTCATCACCTGGGAAAAAATAAATGCATCACCGCGAATCATGAGCAATCAACTACACATGTAGCAGCTCTTAAATAAACAGACAAAATCACAGGTTGGGGGGAATCAAATCAAGGTCAAGACAGCAGGATTGGGGGGAAAAGAGCAGGAGTGAGAAACCAAACACAAAAGAAATTAAAAGAAAACTGCCAGACAGAGGAAAATGTACAGAAACTGAAGCCTTAAGATAAAAAATACAGTTTTAGCTGTTTTTTCTGAACATAAGAGTCCAAAAAAAATAGCAATAGCTCTAAAATTGGCCTTCCTACATATCTTACATTTTGACTTTGTTTACAGTTTCATTTCTACCAGTCAATTCTGAACCTAATGCATTGTTAACCTTCAACAAGACAGATAATGGAAGCATAATGCATTCTTCATAACAGGATAGTTGTACAGCAAGACACAAAGCAATCTGCTGCTCATTCTGAAGTCAACATTTTGCTATCTTAAATGCCTGAACTCATTGGAACAAAGTTAAAGTTAGCAGATTTTTGAAGATAAACTTTTCTGCAGATAGAGACGAAAAGGTGAGAACTATTTTTCCGTTATTGATTGTTTGATTGCTAGTACTGTTTGAATAGAAGCATAGCTACACTACTTACCCAAACTGGACTCTGTCCCATGCAGCTGTCAGATTAGTAGAAAATAAGTGCAGACCTAATCGAACTTTTGCTCGCTAGGATCCTTCTGCAGCCCACTCAGGCTTTTGCTGCAGGTGAAATATTTCAGCAATCAGGATTCATAATAACTTCACAGATGAACATTTTCTCATCCATAGATTCATAAAGGTTGATTAAACCCACAGAGAACCGTTATCAAGGCTTCAATTTAATTACCATTATGCAATCAAATTGCATCAATTTAGATTTAATGCCTCTAAGCACTGGGTATTTTGTTGCAATTAATTTAAAGCAGTACCATTTTCTTGTAGTTAATTCTCTTTGACTATTTGCTTTTTTTTAGTTGTAGTTAGAGGTATGTTGTTTTTATTCTGACTCCTTGATTTAGTGTATTTTTCTTTATTATTATTATTTGCACATTTCACTTAGGTTTCACTTCTGCCTCATCCTTTAACCTTGGCAGGGGGCTTAGTTAAATTTCTCTTGGTACTCAACTCAAATGAATACTGTTGTAGACTTTACTGTGGTTATGAATGATCGCTTATGTCTTTTTGTCCATATACTTGTATTATTTGATTTATAGTTTTTTTATTTAACAAGGGAGATCTCATTTAGTGAAAACCCTGCAGTGCGGCTGAGTTAAATGAGAAAGAGTGGAACAAAATTCTTCCACACTGATATGAAATACAGAATATTGCCAGCTATTGCAAGCAAGTGATGGCAGTATCGCTGGTGTCAGTTGTAGCCCAATCTATAATAAGGTTTAGGGAGAAATTACTTTATTACAAGAGGCCAAGATGGGTTGAAAATGGCCTTTTGGTGTTCTGAAAAAAGAATTTTTGACAGTAGAGCAAAAACAAAAAAAATTGTTTGCTAGACACCTGTGTATTTAATCTTAAAACATTCATATGAATGAGGCACATCTTGTACATTTTTCTCCCCTTTGGCAGTGACATAATGATTACAGCTTAATAATGATTTAAATTTGAAGTGCATAACTTAATGAGAATTGTACTAGTGTTGTAATATTACCATAATCTATATGAAGTGTTTCTTATTAAATCTAAAAAACCTTTGTTAAATAAGTCTCATGTGTCAACATTCCACAACTTGACTGTCTGGCCCCATTACACCCAATTACATTTATAGGTGTCCACGATCCATTTAACAGCTTCTATAAATGGCACACAGAGGGAGCAACTCGGCAGAGTGAAACAGCCACTGTTTGTCTGTCAGGATCCATGTCTGTCAGGATCCATGTCTGTCAGGATCCATACCTCCAGGAGATCATGTAACGAGGGGATTGTGCAAGTCAGGAGATTGACATTAACTCACGACCTATTGGGGAAAATCCTGCTGACGCTGCAGGTTGGAGAGCAAAGCAAAGAGATGGCAAAAAAAGACAAAGACGTTTTCACCTGAAAGAAATGAAGACATTGATACAGGGGGAGGGAGAAGGGAAAGAAATGTGTTGCGACGTGCAGAAACTGAACCAAAAATGAGACGAACGGCTAACATCCGTGTCCTAATTACACAGGTCTAATTTAGTTAAGTTGATTAGAATGCATAACTCATGTTCTTAGTTATTTCCTCCATCGATTCGTCATTCGCTGAAAGCATGATACACAACTATGATCGATGGAAACCAACAGATTTCGCTGCTGTGAATTAATCACAATATTTACAGGCATTGTTTTTCTTCGATGCAGAGACATCATTCATGTTTAAAGAGGAACTTGATGTCCTAATCGGGTGGCAATTGGAGAATGAAAAGAAGTTTGATTAAACTGTACAAATGCTAATGTGCACATTGTTTGCAGATAATTAATGAGATGCTTTCAGTCGAAATTTATGTTGAAAATCATACTGAAATGTAACCGTTGTACAACATCTACACATGTGAAATAGTGTAGGGATAAATTATGTTAATTTAACACATTAATAATTAATTGAATGCTGTGCTATGAGATCAGAGGGGTAGAAAGTGTTTGATAGTTGCCAGTGGGTCAACATGTGGTTTACTCAGCTCTGTGAAGACACATCATTTATTCTTCCTACTTCTCTCATATTGTGTCTGTTAGGTTACATAAGTAACATCATCTAGTTCACATAACTCAACAGAATCTCAGCCACATTGGCATCGGATTAATAGTTCAGTTCAACTGTGCAACGTTACCACAAGATCAGCAGAGCGGCTGTTGTCATGTTGATGGCCGAGCTAACAGCAGCCCTGTCACGTTGCAGCTTTTTTAATTTGCATGCAAAGCAGGTAACTAAAATGTGATTGGTCAGGATGGATTTTAATGCGGGGTTTGAAAGGCTCCTCTACTTTCATCTGAATCAGGCAGGACATACGCTAATAACGACATGAGACTCTTGGAGTCGACAGCGATTGATGAGATGTAATCAGAACCAAACGTGCGATACTGTTGGATGAGAATAAAAAAAACCCCTAAAATTTAAAGTTTATGTTTATATGTGTCTGTAGTTATAAGCATGTTTGTCAAAGTTTTTTTTATTTTTTTTCAGTAGAGAGAATGACACAAAAAGAGATAAGCTGCAGTGACCTCCCTCCGTTACTATCTTACTTGACCTTCCTGCCTCACCCATGGGAAGTGTACTTGCTATGCCGTCTGCTCCGCTGTCAGAGTATCCTGAGTAATTTAAAGTGTACAACAATGCACATAAAACACAGTCTTGAAAAAGACTGGACTTACATGTTTGACTCTTATTAAACAAAACATAATGATTCTTTCACTAATCCATCTCAAACATTTTTCTTTTGGAAGTTTTACACAGTAAAATGTGAAAAATGTTAATTATGACACATTTGGAGATACTCTGATGGAAGTAACTTTGGACATGAGAGTCTTGCACACACAGCTAGGTAAGCATTCTGCAATGAAGCTGATAGAAACTGTCAATCTTCTCAACTTATTTGATTTAAAAGTGCGTTGCCTGATGCGGAAAAGCACAAGGTCATGCGTGGTTTGAATCCGTTTCCGATTCTGCATTTCAAAACAAAACGTTATGCTTGACGGAGGCGATTTGAAATGAAAGGAACACTTTAATGGCAAAAACAATACATTTTTATTTCTTTTTTAATAATGTCACTGCGTTTTCAAAGCACATATTCCATAAATTGGATTTAAAAAAAAAAAAAGAAAAGTGTAGTAGACGGTTTTCTTTTTGATAATGTGGTGATTATACAACCTTAGAATGCAGAGGGGTTTCTGAAGCTCTGCATACATCCAATGTCTCTGCAGTACAATTGCAGTATCAAGAGAATGGGCTGGATTATGTATGTCAACAGATCTGCCAAGTTTTCCTTCACTCTCTTTAAAAAAAAACAACTCCTATCATCATTGCAAGGAGGGGGAAGTGAAGAGAGAACTTTGCCTGAAGCACTTTCTTCTCTCTCTTTATGTAGCATTTCTAAAACATTTCATCTTTTATGTTTTTGTATGTACCTGTTTGTGTTTTTTGTTGCTTTTTCATTTCTGCTTCCTAGATGTGTTTTTCTTCACTTTTTTCATCCCCGTTTTATTTGGACAGTGTTACATTTTTAGCTGATATTTGAGGTGATGCTGGTTGACATTTGCTACAGTCTGATAACACAGTATGCAATCAAATCAAATGTTTTAAAAAAGACATGATGAAACGCACCTATAAGCCTTGAATAAGGAACATGTGTTTTTTTTCTCCTTCACATTTGTGATCCAGCCTATGGTTTGTGATAATTATTTTCATTTCAATATCCAAAAATGGAGAAATGTGTGCAAATTGTGAAGGAAATGAAAAAAGCGAGCCCAATGGCAGTCAAGTCCACAGCTGAAAGTTGCATAATAAAATTGCCACCCAAAACAAATATATTGCTAGTAGAATAAATTCTTATCCTGAACCTAATATAAATTTTATTTCATCTTTACTGCTGCTCAAGATATCATGGCATTTTCCTTTCATAGATTTTTAATTCACATAAAGACTTTAACACTTTGGGAGATCAATACGATTGTAACGGACGTGCCTTGCATACAAAGCAGGGGTGAGCCGAGTCTCTTTCAATTAAAACCACACACAACTGAAAAAAGTTATAAAATGCATTTTCTCTCACTCAGCTGGATTCATGCGTAACACTCAAATAGTCTCAGATGGTGACATGTTCATTACATGCACCAAATTATACAAGCCTGAAAAAAGACTAAGTGACACAGGCAAATTAACTAATCAGCATTTTTTATGACCATGTTTCACTATGTTTGTATAAAGCTTAGAGTTTATCAAAATGATCAACTCACATGTTCATGCAACATGCCTTGCATGATTCATGCAAGTCAAATAAGTATTCTATCCATATTATTTATATCATAGACTCCTATGGTTAACACATTTAAAAGTCTGGATTTATTACTCAGCTAGATTCATTTGGCACTTTGGACTGCCAGCTTTAGAAAATTGCCTGGAAATGTGACTAAGCATACATTTTAAGTTTTCTTTCTGCCACTTCAGCAACAGTAGCTCTTGCTTAGTGTTTCCATTTAATCATGCAGTGCCTTCAGCGTCCAAGATCTTAACAGCTATCAACTTCATATTCATCTTAGTACAATTAATAACTAAGATTGCACTGTCCTGTAGGAGTTTCTCATTAACCAACATAGTGTTTCTGTGTCACTTGTATTGGTTGGTAATATTAAAGATTGATTGATTGTACTTAGTCATTTTAGAGAGAGAGAAAAAAAAAAGATGGAAACAATTCCATGTTTGGATTAGAAATCAAAACATTCAAAGTGTGAATCTGTGCATCTAAAAAAAACAAAAACAAAATATATTCATGGTATTTTGTAGCTAGCTTCATATGCAGTCAGCTTCACAGTGTTGCAGCAGATGTGTACTGCTTGGCTTTCCCTTTTTCTTCCTCGTTTTCAACTTTGTGCCCCACAGTGAATACAATGCATACTGACAAGTACAACGCAAAATCAATAGAGATCAGAAGTTCTGTTCCTTTAAAACACAATTGTATTCTCCATATGAATGCACAATGGGTGTTTTCAGCAGGTCAATGAAGGTAAGAAGTGGGATGAAACCCTCCATGCCTGCAGTAACACTGACAGCATCACTTTTATACAAATGGCATAGCCTAAGGTCAGGCATTGACAGCCAGAGAAATACTTTCTGAAGGCATTGTATATCAATGAAGCACCACTTCAGGCAGTTTTTCCAAAGTCAATTTTGGATTCACTTTTCTAGAGTGCAAAAATATTTTTTGCAGAAGGGCAATACTAAGGTATTATTTTAAATCTTATTTTTATGAGATTATATTTTGAATTCTTATCAAAAAATAACTAATTGTAATACTTTGTGTGAGCCTCCATGCTTTCATGTCTTGTCACTTTGCTGCCTTTAAATGTGAATTTCCTCACGGTGGCACAGAGGATATTTTTATTCTATTCTTTGTCTTTTACAAGGAAAGTTGAAGTTTAGGAATAAAATAAACATACACTTTGGGGGGAGGAGTAGTGAGAGGAATACATGAATTATGTGAATTACGTCACATTTTAGCTGTTTTAGATTTTACATTTTTCAGACATTTAGATCCCCTCCTTGGGCTGCCACCTTATCGTGGTGGAGGGGTTTGTGTGTCCCAATGATCCTAGGAGCTATGCTGTCTGGGGCTT
>CAEGAF010041581.1:0-24550 GCA_903067075.1 Micropoecilia bifurca | reverse complement strand
GTGAGATTTGTTGAGAATCAGTGACGTTCAGTTCGGATGAATGAGACCTGGACTTATGGTTCATTTGAATCGGATACATATCGGATATGAGTCACATTCTAAAAGAATCTGACCTGAGCTGTTCACACTGCCATGGAAAGATCAGATACAAGTCGCATTATGTCAAAACAATCGGAATTGGGTCACTTCAGACTGCAGTGTGAACGCATCCTGAAGTTTCGTTGCGCTAGTGTTTAGTAGTATTAACTGTAAAATCCGTTTTCAGGGGGTTTAAGAAATCGGAACTGAGGATCTAGCCCTTCTGTGTGAAGGTAGCTCCAGACTCAGAGAAAAGCTCCGTTTGTTTCCCGGCGGCCAATCGCCACCATACTGTTATAAATGTGTTCAGGTTGGAGCCGGTGAACTGCAGCAGCCGCCAGGTTAAGTGAATATCACCCTCTGCCTCCAGAAGGAGCCACACACTCCTTTTCTTTCTCTCCCATTAAACATGTGCGCCATTTTTTTTTACACATATTTAGATTGAAAATCATTTCACCCTCCTTTGTGGAAGGTCATAAAATATATAGAGTTTTTGAGAGCGGTGCATAACATTTACATTTTCTATTGTATAAATGTGATCAGTGCGACGCAGGGTTGAATAAAACATTCATGGCAAAAGCCATTTCTTCAGTGACATTTGGTCCCGTATCTATCATCAGTTTTCTATCCGCAGCCTGGAGAACAAGCGCTGGTCAAATGTTTAAATGTGGCCCTGCCACATAAAATTTAAACCCGCTTTCACATTAACACCCGCAGGCTACGAGATGGAAATGCTTTTTCTTTTTTTTTTCTTTGTGCAGATAAGAGAAAAGTCAAATGGAAATGATTTGCAGGGTTGTTGTGGTGGGGGACGTGCAGATGGGCAGGAGGAAATTGAAGCATGTCAGTTAAATTAGAAAAAGGCAGCTCTGCTCCAAATGGCTGACATGTAAATGTAGATCAGATGCGTCCGTTATGGATCGTCCCACACCGCCTTTTCTCATCAAAAATCCCATCAGTACATTAAAAAGGTACAGCCTTGGCACTGACAAATTATTTCTTTCTCCTATTGAATGATTTGAAATGCTTTTGAACTCTGCCAGGGGAGGCGTTTTAGAAATATCATTTACCTTCTGCAGGAAATGTGCTTTTACTCCGTTGGGTTTCATGTGGTCATTGTTGGAAATAACTACAGCAGCCAGTGATGGTGGAGCAGCTGCAACTTTTACCTGACTGAACTCAGGAGCTGCTTTTCTATTAACCGTAAAACAGCGCGATTTGACATTTACTTAAATTTGCTTAATGAAAACACAATTACAAAAAAAACTCAAAAGGTTTTTGCTTGGATGACTTCTTTCATGACATACAAGTCATGTGATCAACAACCAGATGTTACCACTGGCGGAAAAGACGAAGAAGAAGACAGGAAGTGGTAGGAGAACGATGGCGATGCATGTTTTTTTTAATGACTTATCACATGAACGTGTGATTTTAATTGCATTTCTTGTCTAATCTAAAATCTGCAATTGCAAAATTTTGTTTTTTCAACTTTAGGGGAATATTAACATTTTGAGCATATTTGTAATAAAAACGAAGCTATTGAACTGGTAGAAATAATCCACATACTTAAATTTCAAACTGATACAAGCTGCATTTCCAATGCAAATGTGTGCAAAGCTTTGTCAATATTCCCTTAATGTTGAAAATATACTATTCTACAATTGTGATGTTCCCATTAAAGGAGTAATGCAATTAAGATCACATGGATAAGTTGGTTCATGCAAAAAGTCATTAAAAAACATGCTGCACCATCATCTTCCTACTACTTCCTGTTTCCTTCTTCGTCTTTTCTGCCAGCAGCAACATCATGACTCGTTTGATGCGATGGTCTGCACACCTGTTTGTTATGATCCGTGTTTCTGTGTGTTATTTTTGAGTTATTTCTGTGTGATCCTGTTCCCTGTTAGTCTCTGTCTCTTCTCCGTTGACTGTTTCCCAGGTGTGTCTCTTCTCTTGATTACCCCATGTGTATTTAGGTCCACCTGTTGTCTCCGTCTCTTGTCAGATCCTCGTTGCACATCTACGTTCTCTTGTCAGTCAGCTTCTTCAGTAGAACTGTCAAGTCCTGAGGTTACTGTGTTCAGTCTAAATGTCAGTTGCTACTGGTATTAGCTGTGTGCTAATTTGCTGCCGTGGTGCTTGATCAAGGACTGTGAGCTTTTCATCATTAAATTAATCATTTTTTCATCGATAACCTGGGTCCTGCGTCTCTCCTCACCTACAACCACCACACCTTATGACAGTGTTAGCCTATTAAAATGCAAATATTAATGGAGTTTAATATGATTGAGAACCGGGAAGTCGAAGAAAAACAATAAATGGTTTTCTACGCATAAATTTAGCAAAATATGAGGTGCTTTTGAATTCAGTCTGTTATAATATGGTGACTTGCAGGAGGCAGATTAGTGAAACTCAAATAGTTGACTTAAAAATATAAAAAATTACCTGAGATACAAAACATTTTATCTAATTATGAAAAACAACAAAACAGAAGTAAACACTTTAAAATGAAGTTCTAAAATCAGTAAAATTAATAGTCAGTTTGACTTTGAAAGAAATCAAAGTCAAACATTCCATAAAAAACAACAATGATCTTTGATGAACAAAATGCTGTTTTTATACCCAGTCAGCAAGTTGCTGGTTTCACCCAGTTTGGAAACTGTGTTGCCTCATTTCAGGTTGCGGGTTTGATTCCCACAGGTACTAATTAGCATTGTTTAGATGTAAACCCAAAGGAGCCGCTCCGTCTTCCTATCATGGATTATTTTACACACTGTGTTCACTTCAGCTCCAGTTTCCCACACATCTGTAATCCTAATAGGAAGTATTCCAGCTCAGCCACTCAGTAATCAATGTGTTATGTTGAAAACAAAGCGTAATAATATAAAGCCCACACATAAAACTGAACATATTTTTGGAGCTCCATGTTTTTGGTGTCATATGTACTTTAGTTTGTGGTAACTTTCCAAATCTGATGATTTTCTTACAGAGGCGATGGCAAATGACCAACTGTTTTTGTTGGAGGATTTTAATATAAGAACAACACTGGGATGAAACATAGATGTAAACTGCAAAAACACAAAGCCTTAGAAACTATTTTCACTATAGCTTCTATTGAAAGTATCTTGTCACACTTGAAATAAGACAAAACTAACTTAGAAGTTACTTTTCAGCAACATATGTGAGCTTGCTTTCAGTCAGCAATTCCTTCATTTTGATTTAAATAAAAGCACTAGTCCCACTATCAGATTAAGCCACTGATACCAAAATATTTCCCATGTTTTAGGTGAAATGTTTTTTTATTTTTTAATGCACTTTTACATCAGTACATCTTAAGGAAACAAATAATAGGAAGAATGTCCACGACTAGAACTTTTTCATAAATATTGATACATTATTGAAGCTCCTATTTTTTGCTGAAAAGTTACTTGCAAGTTAATTTTGTCTTGTTTTATGTCTGCTTAGATATTTGCACTAGAAATGACTGTGTTTTTGCAGTGGACAAGTGAATTGTGTCTCTGCTGGTGGTTTTTCCACAAACACTATGAAAGGTGGAGTAAAGTTCATCTTTCTAAGCTGAATTCAACAAATAGCTGTGCAGTGAAAGGGCTAATTCATCCAGACTAAAGTCAGATTAAAAGTTTTAATTTCTTTCCTGAGCCAGGGTAGGAAGTTACTTTTTAGAAGTGATTTCACACATCAGAGTACTTTGCTGTGCTTCATGGCTCTAGACAATTAACTTGAGTCTTTTTTCCTCTTGCTAGAGATTTGATTTCATAAAACCTAATTCCAACAATACCTTAGGGAAATTTAAACAGTTAATCTAATATGAAGTTTTTGGAGTTTGAAGGATCAAATTGTTCATACTAGCTCTATTTTTCTTTTTACCTTGAAATTGCACAAATTGGAATTATCAAAAATAAAATAGCTTAATGGAAACACACCAGCTTTGAAAAAAAGTCACATTTGAAAATGTTCTGTGCTTAAAAAACCCTGAAATTTTGACATTGTCAAATTTTCTGATGCCCTAATTTGCCTTCGAGGATTAGAGCTAGCAAAAAAAAATTCTAAAATGAAATGACTATTCTCGGTCTCAGAAATGATCTAGAAAATAAACAAGAAAATTTTTGAGCCCCCAAAGTCAAAATTTTCTAATTTTGAGATTCAAATTTTTTTTTAAAAATGTTCAGAGTTGGATAGTGACTTGTGACATTTACTTAGTAACTTCTTTAAAAAAATACTTTTAGGGGTATTTTTAATATGCTCCATTTTTACCTTTACTTCAGTAATTTTACTATGAAGTATTTTTTGAATACTTGACTTTAATACAATTTTTGGATTTTCTTGGTACTGAATGAAAAAACATGTTTTAACCAAAAACGCACCAGACACAGACACACACCTGTAGTTTTATTTTTTATTGAAAGAATCTGATACTCTACTAGACTTTTTACCAAATACTTTTTACTCTTCAGTAATTTCTTGGATGCTACTCGTACTTGTGTACAATTTTTGCGTACAAGTTTTCTTTTTCAGTGACTGCAACCTACTGAATAACTTTAAGTTTTTGTGTTAGAATTGGTGAAATAAACCAACATTTCAGTGATTTCTCAATGGTTACCGAGCTGCACCTGCGCCTGGACAGTCATTTATGGCTCCAATGGATGTAGGAAGTGTGATTTTCGACGGGAAGTGAACGCAGCAGAGACGAACCGCGGCGCCACACTAGGCGCTTCTTCTCTGCGCGTGTGCCCGCCGGTGGAGGCGCGCGGCCGGCGGGTTGTGGGGTAGGCAGAGGGGGGGGTGTTGTGCTCGCTCCTGCTCCCCCTGCTCTCTGACCCCAGTGGCAGCTCCGACTCACTGCACTTCGGCTCCGGCACACCGCGGCTGCTCGCTCTCTCTCTCTCTCTCTCTCTCTCTCTCTCTCTCTCTCCCCCGCTAACTGTCGGTGTCTCTCGCCCTCCGCTCAGGTTCGCTACCACTCGCTCTCCTCCGGGTCCGGGTTCTTTCCACCAGAGCCAGCCGAGGTCCCGCCGGGTCGAAAGGTTCCTGCCCCGGCCCAACGGTCGCGCCTCCGCCGCACGGACCCGCGTCCCTCCGCTGCTTCTTCTTCTTCTTCTTCTTCTTCTTCTTCTGCTTCTTCTTCAACCGCCGCTTCTTCTTCTTCTCCTCCTCCTCCTTGCTCCTCCACCACCGCGTAGAGGGCGACCCTCTCCGACCCGACCCGACTCTTCCGCTCTCCGGCCGGCTGCAAACGCCCCAGAGAGGAGGGGGAAACGGAAAAACCTCCAGCCCGAAGGTAGCGCAACCTTTCAGCCTCGCCGCGGAGGCAGAGACGGGGGGGAGGAGGCGGGGAGGGAAGGAAGGCAGGAGGGGAGGAATCCCTGACACAAAGCCGTCGGTTTAAAGGTGGCTTGTCATTTACGAGGAAGGAGCCAGAGGTTACCGAGGCGGCGCTTTGACACTCACCACCTTCTAGGTTATTTTAAATGTATTATTTATTAATAATATTCCCGGGTCAGAGTTCACGGGGTTACGGAGTTTCTCTCTTTCTGTCTTTCTTTGCATGCTGCAGGCGGCTGTGCCGTGTAGCTCATGTCTGCCTGGTGAAATGGGTGAATTTGATTCTCCTTCTGCCGCCGCCGCTGCTTCCTCCTGCTTACCGGGGAGGGAAGTTGGCTCCCAGCCTCCCTCTCTGTTTATTGTGCTGCCAGAAAGAAGCTCCAGCCTCAGCCTGCATAATAATACAGTTTAGCAGGCTAAGCTACAGAGCTAGTCGCTGCTGCTGCTACTGTAGCCATCAGACGATCATGGACACTAGAGACACGCTGCATAAATAAAATTATATAAACATTCATTTATCTACTACACTGCAGCTTTTGCATCATATTTTAACCCGACATTGTTGTTTTTTTCTTGTGTATCTATAACTTTTATGAAATAGTGCAGAAAATGTCCAGTTTTATTTTTTCCCTTTTACATACTTTATACATTTGATCTTTAAACTAGATAGTTTGCATCCCTTCTTTAATGGTTTTAAATTGCATATTGTTATTTATCCTGAGATTTTAAATCAGAATAAGTGTTTTTGACATTCCCACGCTCGGATAAAATCCGATTAGCATGTATTTGCATTCATCTATTTTCAAATAGATTTAAAAAATATGTATTTTCATCTTTGCAAATTGACAGAAAATGTAAATCAATGTTCCTGGCAGTTTTCAGCACTTAAAGCTCAGGTAATACTCTCAAAAATGTGACTTTAAATGCTAAACCTGGCTTTTAAGAAATGAAAAAAATCAGAAATTTTGTGATTATTTGCTATTAACGTCCAGTAGGAACATAAAGTTGCCCTCAAGGGTTGAGGGAAATAATCTCCTTGGTGAAATTTGTAGCTTTCCTTTGAAGTTAAATCAATCTTAAAAGCACAGTTCTTGATTCACATGCTGTACTGTTTCTATTTAAATGACTTCAAAGTAGGGGTTTCATGACGCCAATCTGAATAAATGTGTTTTCCTCATTCTAAAATTAACTACATGCATCATAGGAAGTAGCATCCAGCTGACCCAGAAAACATAAATCCATGATTTTTTTTTATAAAAATAGGCCAGTTTTGAGAGGTTTGCTTCAACTTATTCACTACATCCTTTCGATTTACATCTTATGTGGGGGGAAAAAAGGCCAATTTTTATTTTTTTGACATTTTTTGCCCTGTTATGTGTGGGAGATGAGGACGTCTGGTATAAAACACCCACTGTAGCCACGTTGCCACAGTTAGGAAGGTCAGAGTGAAAGGAGGCGCGCAGGACAGCCGGGTGAGACGTCGCTCTTTATCTTGTCCTGCAACATTTTGCAGCTTTTAAACTGATTTATTTAGAAATCAAACTGTAAAGATGCCAGATCTCCCCTGATTGGTTGATTTTGATTTCATCAGTTTGGAATTTGAGTCACTTTTGTTTTAGTTGGTGCAGAAATCAACGTGTTTCACATGTGGATTTGCTGAGGATTAATGAACGCATTGTCCTTTTTGAAAAAATATTTTAAATGTAATAGACCTGAATGTGAGATTGCATCTAGAGTAATTATTGTTTTCTAATTATGGTGAAAGTTTTAGCTTAATTTTGATAACATTCCTGTCATCTCATCTTTTTAGGAGCTTTTGTAGAAAATGTTGGGATTTTAAAAAATGTTGTATTTTTTAGTCTCAAAGCATTGACTTATTGTTTCTCTCAGAATCATTGAATTTAAAGCTTTTTTGTCTCAGAAATTGATGCAGTTGAAAAAATATTGAACATTTAGCTTAATTTTGGTAACATTCATGTACAATCTCATTTTTTTAGGAGCTTCGTAGAAGATGTTGGGATTTTTTGTGCCTTTTTAATCCCCAAACTTTTACTTTATCATTTATCTCTGAATACCTGAATTTAACATTTTAGTGTAGCTTTTACTCTGAGAAGTTGATGCTTGATTGATTGATTGATTGATCTATCAGTTCTGGGATTGGGGTCACTTTAGTTTTCGTTGTCTGCAGAAATCGGCCTGTTTCATGTGTGAATTTGCTGCCTGCAATGTTTCTGTTTTTAGATATTTTAAATTAAATAGCCTTGTGGATTTGAGATTACATCCGTAGTATTTTTTTTCTCTTTTGCCCTAATAAGAAATACGGTAAAACCTTTAGCTTAATATTGCTAACATTCATGGACAATCTCATCTCTTTAGGGCCTTTTGTAGAAAATATTTGGACGTTTTTAGTCTGAATCCCTGAACGTATCATTGTGTTTGTCTCGGTTGCATGGCCTGGCTCAGCAGCTGATGCGTTGCTCTGTTCTCGTCTGTGCAGACAGCAGCGTGTTGGTCGAGTCTGTCGGTCGGTCGGCCGGGAAGCCACAGACTTCCTGGGCTTACGGAGCGAAGGATGACCGCCGCACGGCTCGCTGCTGAATCCCGGTGAACGAACGGCGTCTCATGTCCAAACGGCGGAAGGATGGCTCATGGCAAAGTGACCATCACGGTGGACGAGTACAGCTCCAACCCCACGCAGGCCTTCACCCACTACAACATCAACCAGAGCCGCTTCCAACCTCCACATGTCCACATGTAAGTGCACAAGCATTTATTTCACAAGTTTAAACTTTTGTCTGATGTCTAGACAAATACAAAAATAAACTAGGGCTGAAACAATCGTGATTAATCGATTATTCACTCATTTCTTCTCTGCAAAGGCAACAAATGAAGCATAAAAAGTGTAAGACTCACTTCTCTGATTCTTAGTTTGCCAGTTGCTTCCAAATTGCTGCATGAAGTTGTCATGTGTTGCATTTCGTGACAAAATATTTCCTGAAAATGGACAAATATGCTCAAGGATGGAACGATTAATTGTGATTAATCGATTATGGAAATAAGAGATGCTAAAAAAATGTTCTGCTCCACTTTCCTCTTAATTAGCAAAAGCAAAGAATCAAGTAGAGGACATACTTCACTGATCTTTAATTATTTTTTCATCGATTATTGAAGTAATCGTCAATTAATTTAGGAGTAATCCAAGTCATAAGTTCTGACTTAGATTAATCTAAGTCAGAACTAATCAAACTCTAAAAATACTATTTGATGAAAGACCATCATATTCAGAGCAGTAATTAAATCAAAACTGTACAAAAATATAAATATTCTGCATTTAAGATAAAAAGCCTTAGTCTATAAATATGTTGTAAGAAAAATTTTTTAGCTTCACCTTATTAAAATTCTATAAAAAATTTAAAAATTAACATACTAGCCCTAAACTGTTGATGTGTCCTTTTTCCACAAATGGTCCAGTTTTCACTAAAGGAAAGCCTTTGTTACATTTTAGGCAATAAAATGATTTTCTTATTTAAAAAAGAAACTTTTACTTAATTTGCATTATTAAATGCATTTTTAATGCTGCATAAGAAAAGCTTAATGAACTTTTTTTTTATCAGATTAATCGTCAGAATAATTAATAGAGTAATTGATTAGTAAAACAATCATTAGTTGCAGCCCTAAAATAAAAACACGTGGACAGAAAGAGCAACCTGGATCAAATCAGGATGATTTAACAGAAGCTCAGAGAGCGAGAAGCTCTGATTGTAAAGTTTAAAGGTGTCAGTCGCTGTTCCAACCGAAGTCTGAACAGCCTGGAGTCCGACTGAAATGTTTGAGTCGTTCTTCCATCTGTCTGTCCAGTCGTCTCTGGTCCTTCCAGATTTAGAGCCTGGAACAGTAGAAATGCAGAGTGTGAGAAGTTTCTGGGGGGAAAAAAAGAAACGTTTGAGGACAAATCTAGAAAAATCAGGAGTTCTGACTTGGAAGAATGTGTTTTACTCCTTCAGTCTCGTCCGACTTTTACAGAGACTCACCAAAAACCAGAGAAAGGAGAATCTGCTGCAGATACGAAGCGTTTTACGTTTTCTGCCTTTTTTCTTTCTATGCATCACCACAGTTTTTGCCTGGTTGTCATTAAGATGCACATATTCAGGGTATCAGTAAATATGACGCAGCTGGTCGGATGTGGTAAAGTTGGGCTTCTCGTTAGCAGGTCGCTGCGATGCGACCTGTCGGCCTTCTCTGCGTTTACACACATCAGAGCAGTTTTTGTCTTTTAACCAAACCGTTTCTCAGCTGTTTGACCCGTTTGTGTTTAGCTGAGCGTTTTTGTGGTATTTTAAGTTTTATTGAACTTTGATGGCTTCAGGAAGCAGAGCATAAAAGATTAGCTAATTCCAGTACAATGTAAAGTGGGCATATAAAAAAAATTAAGGATGAAATGATTAATGAAAATAGTGAAAAATTGATTATTCAAGTAATCGTTAACTAATTTAGTAATTGATTAATTGTTACTTGGCATACACAGAAATAAAAAGGCAGTTTCCTGAAAGAGCAACCTGCAGAGAGCTGTAATTGAGCCAAAACTGTACAAAAAATGTAAACTTTAGATGAAAAATGTTCTTCCTAGAATTATTCAAATAGCATTTTTAGCGTCACCTGGTTCAAATTCTGTCAATTCTTTTGAAGATTAATGAATTAATCAGACAAAAAAATAAACCTGGCACATTAGAATAATGGTTAGCTGCAGCTCTATTAAAGATAATTAAAGTCTGACCACACAATTAAAATATATTTTGCTTCCAGCATGTTATAAAAGCTTCTGTTGTGGTTTAGCGGTTAGCAGCCCTTCATCTACAAAAGAATGCTTGTAATTTTTGTGTTGGAAATATGTTGAAGTTTAATTGTTCAGGGTGCAGAAACGATGCATCTGCATAGATTTGAAGCCTGTTGAATGAAGGTTTAGATTCTTAAATAAATTTGGACAGACTCAGTGTTGGATGATGAGATCTCAGCAGATCTCAGAGCTGAAAGATCGACCAGCTGCACAGCTTCACTTTTGGCAGTCGCAGCGCCTGGCCACAAGTTACAACTGCTTCCTACAGTTTCAGTTTTTGAAGCTTTGTTCTTTTGGTTCTTATGGTTCCCACCATTCACTCTGTTCTTGTAAACAGGATTATTTTGGGGAGATGGAATTATGTAAACGGCTAAATTGGAGCCTTACCTTTTCTCTTGGCGTTCGGAAGTGTGCACAAATGTGGCACTGTGTTGTTTTGGGAATTCCTCAGCTGCAGACGTTCGCTGCCAGCACAGTGAGTCCCGAATGTGGGGAAGGAGACAAACGTAACCCTTTCTAGCTCTGTTATGTCAGTGGTTTTTGTAAGAGTTGACAAACCAGGTCAGAGGATTTAATATGGATGTGGGCACCTTCTGTTTTCCTATTTTAGATGAAACAAAAGTAACAAAGTGTCAGCGCTGGGATATAAACTCTAGAAAATGTTGTTTTTGCTGAAAATTCACTGTTTTGATTCTTTTGTAGTTTGTTTTGGTAAAAACAGCAAGGTGGGTCTGGTTGCTATGCAGCGTCTGCTCAGATTTTCAAGTTCTATTAAAGTCCATAATCAGGAGTGCTGGTCGTTTTGCTTCTTTCCCATTTTGCACATTGGGAGTTTTGGTTGCTTTGTGCATAAATTATATATTTAATGCCTGTTGCAGTAAGCAAGAAATCCATTAATCGTAAAATAAATTAAAACAAGCTCAATAATTTATTTTTGCATAATTGTTTTTTGTCTTTTCTCTCTTCCTACCAAAAACTGGATCATAAAAATGTTCAGTCTGGTGTTTTTGTCTCAACTAGACATTTTTTTGATGGACAATTTTGTTTACAAGGACTTGAGTGTCCATTTTATTTCAGTCAGGCTAAAGTTTGAGTCAAGCACAGACACATTTGTTGCGGTTGAGGCTACCGCTAACTAACCGCTAGCATCCATAAGTAAGTTTATCATCTTTTGTGTTTATTTGTTGCGATACAGGTCTTAAATTTCATTCATTATGGTTTTATAAAGCTCTTAAAAGTCTTAATTTTGAGTTGGTCAAACCTGCAGAAATTCTGTACATCTAATAAAATTATTGACGTAATGGAAATTGCAGCATTTTAAAACCTTTGATTCTGCTATTAAGAGGCTCTAGCAGTTTACAGCAACATGGCCGACAGGCTACAGCAATTACAAAGTAACTAAAATGTTGGTTGGAGCTGCAGCCATAACATGAGCTGCGTTTTCATTACAAATGTGCACAAAACTTTGTTGATCTAAAAAAAAAAATCACAATTTTGCAATTGTGTTTCCATTAAATAAAAAACCCGAATTAAAATTACACATGAACCAGTTTGTTCAAGTCATTAAAACATGCGGCGCCGTCATCCTCTCACCACTTCTTATCATCTTTGTCATTTCTGCCAGTAGTAACATCTGGTTGTTGTTCACATGACGGATTTGATGTGAAAAGTGTTTCCTTTGGAATTTTGTGAAATAAACTAATTCCAAAAACTTTTTTAAATTGACGTGTTTCCATTTGGCAGATTTTTTTTCGGAATTCCAATTTGCGTAATTCTACTCTCAAAGGAAACGCAGCTTATAAATCAAAGCAAAGCCTAGAAAAAAGAACAGATTTTGTCGATTGTGCATTTTGTCTAAGTTGGTTGTTCATCTTTTAAAGCCTGTGCAGATTTATTTTTGGGACGTCTACGAAGAAAATGCTTGAAGCCGTTCTTAAAAAAAATGCAGCGTCATCTGCAGACGGTTTATTTTCGCTGCAGCACATAAAGGCAGATTGAAGGTGAAGCTGCCTTAGGATTGAACCGGAGCTGCTGCTCTTGTTGCTTCTTCTGGATCCATTAAGCTGCAAATCTGCAGGCGGCGGATTAGTGAAACCTTTACATTTCCGCTTTCTTGGAAAAATATTGGGATTTTTTCGATATAAACTGATTCCTTTGCTTTTTGTGCAGTCGTGTTGAATTTCTTTTCCCCGTTCGTCGTGTTCGGAGGTGAAGTGTGTGTCGATGGGGGGTGGGGGGGGGGGGGGGAGGCAGAGGGGGCCTCTCAGCAGATATGTGTTTGGTTAAATACATTAGGCTGTTTCCTGGGTTCCACAGAGCCTGCAGTGTTTTACCCTGTCATTCTTAGACTCAACCTAGGAGCCCTGCGATGACACACACACACACACACACACACACACACACACACACACACACACACACACACACACACACACACACACACCCACACACACACACACACACGTGTCTCCGAGCCCATCCCCCCCCTCCATGTTCAAGTGCTTATAGAATAAGAGCTCTGTTCGAGGAAAGCAAAGGCTTGTTTAGATTTCCCGGATAATGATCCGAGTCGTTCCTCTCCCTCGTTCGCCGCATTCAGGGGGAAATAAAACTCCAGCTTCTCTCTGACAGAAAATGAAAGACATTTTTCCCTCTTTCTTTCTTTTTTTTCTGAAATTTAATCCCATGTCTAATGTTTTCCCTTCCCTCTCAGACGGGAATATTGAGATTTCTCCTAAAGGGGGGGTTACAGCGGTGCCTTTTGTGTGGAGCCGTCGGCAGCCATGCGTCTCACAGAGAGCCGCAGAAAGACGCTAACGCTGCGGAACGTGACCCTGAAGTCCGAGCCGGTTTTTCTCCGCCGCATGGGGCGACCCAGTCTGGCCCTGTTTGTCAGTTTGTTTTTCCGCGCCGTCTGTATTTTTGTTCCCTCTCCGTTTTGTCGTCGTCCTGTGAAACGAAACGCTCAGCGACTTGGAGCAGATGCTTCCAGTTGGGGATGTAATGGAGCCGGATTTGGCCGAGATGCAGTCGGGAAGCTTGGATTGAAAAAAAAAAAAGGAATGTCCCAAAAATGTTTACAGCAAACTATTCTGGTGTTGTTTTCCGAAAATAAACATTTCAAGCAAGCGTTTAATTTCCTCTGGCATTGTTCTCGAGGGATTTTCTCCATGGATTTAATCCTAATAGTTCAGATAGCTACTAATGATTATGGTCATGGTCAATTACCTTGTTGATTTATTGTGCTGTAATTAATTCTTTAAACATCTCTTATTATAAGAAGAGAGCCTAACATGACCTTCCAAAGGACCTTAATTTATCTTTTACTGATCTACTTTACTTTTGCCTAAAATAAAAGACCTTTTACCTTCAGTTAAGTGGAAATATAAACCCTTCTATTTTAAAGCTATTCATTTCAGAGTAAGCGATCCAAATACTAAGTAACATATAATTAATCGAGTGAAACCGGTTGGATTATGCTTGGATGTTTTACGCTTGAATCTCTTCATGCAAAATTATTTTAATTGCATTAAGCTAAAGTCTTAAATTTCCAGATTAAAGTGATTCTGTTCAAGTACAAACTTTGTTGTGACTGTTGTTACGTTATTTGAAGGAGGGACCATGTGGCTAAATCTAGGACTTCTCTTCACATGTTGATCTACTGATGATGTCAAATCATGTAAACTTTTGTTTTTTTATCATTAAAGCATATTTCCATCATATTACCCTTAAAGTTCAGCCCGCTTGGGATTTGATTAGCCTGAACTTTAAGTTATTTGTAGTTTGATTAGCATGAATCTTTAGCCTTTGGAGTTTGATTAGCCTGAACCTTTAGCCCTTGGAGTTTGATTAGCATGAACCTTTAACCTTTAGAGTTTGATTAGCCTGAACCTTTAGACTTTGGAGTTTGATTAGCCTGAACCTTTAGCCCTTGGAGTTTGATTAGCAAGAACCTTTAGACTTTGTAGTTTGATTAGCAAGAACCTTCAACCTTTAGAGTTTGATTAGCACGAACATTTAGCCCTTGGAGTTTGATTAGCATGAACCTTTAACCTTTAGAGTTTGATTAGCACCGTTCATGATTAGCATAAAGCTTTAGCCCTTGGAGTTTGATTAGCACCGTTCATGATGAGCATAAAGCTTTAGCCCTTGGAGTTTGATTAGCACCGTTCATGATTAGCCTGAACCTTTAGCCTTTGGTGTTTGATTAGCATGAATCTTTAGCCATTGGAGTTTGATTAGACTGAACCTTTAGCCTTTAGAGTTTGATTAGCAAGAACCTTTAGACTTTGGAGTTTGATTAGCCTGAACCTTTAGACTTTGGAGTTTGATTAGCCTGAACCTTTAGCCCTTGGAGTTTTATTAACTCGAACCTTTAGCCCTTGGAGTTTGATTAGCACGAACATTTTGACCAATAAGGTGGTAATTACTTTATTGATCCCAGAATTAGGAAGTTATTGGTAGAAGTTACTAAAAGGAACAGGTTGGTATTTTCTTTATATAATATCCTGCAATTAAAGAAAAGGACGGTGCTCCAGAATAACCATAAAATATGCTGATTTATGTCATAATAATTAAATATTAAATATAAATGTCAAAAAGATGGTTTAGTTTGGTGTAATCTCTCGTCCTGCAGTCGCATGGGGAGTTTTTCATATCTAGATGGTATCAAAAATGGGCCGTCTTTTGGTCTAAAACCAGTCATGTCTGTAACATTTAACTTTTAGCCTGCTTGTTTCTTGTCTGCGCATTTTTAGAGGAGTAGTGACTAAACATGATTCTGGTCAGATGCAGACATGGGACTTTTCTTCTGTGGCCACTGTTTACCACAGCCCAAACATCCAGTGCTTTTATTTATTTACCCAGAATCCCCACTTGCATATAAAAAGAGAAATCTGACTCCCAGAGCCATCCAAGTCCAAAGTTTAGCCCTTTAAATCAAATTAACCTGAACATGAAACCGTTATTTTACTATACAGACCTGCACAATCTTCTCTAAAACATCCAGATTCTCTCTCCCTTTACTTCAGATACCCTGCTAATTATTCCTGCCCTCTGAATATAAATGTGGATGCATGATTATGCATCATTTGACGATGATACCGGCCGGCACCCCGTTCATTTTCAACTCTCTGCTCCTTTAGGGTATTTTTATGTGCCATCGTTCATGTCACAGAGTATTGGACGGATTTTGAAGGCAGTTACTGAAAAGAACATTTTTGCTCTCCATTATTACATTTTTCTGTTCTTTGGATTTTCTGACATAAAAAATTAGTTGATCAAAATCTCCCAGGGTTTTACAACCCATATTTAGGAACTGCAATGTTAGACAACATTACAGCTTTCTGACAAAAAGGCTTCTTGGTTAAAAAAACAAACATGAAGTGTGCTAATTATTAGCTTATGTAGAGAAGAAACAAATACTTCTAATTTAACAATTTTCTTTCTAGTTCAAAATGTGAGATAAGCTGGTAATTCAAATGTGAATTAGCTACACTCAAAGATTTACTAAAACAGCTCTGCCTGCAAAAACACTTTATTCTCTACATTGAAACTAACAATTATTTTAGTAATTGATTAATCGATAATTCTGACAATCAGATAAAAAAATGGTGCTTTGTACAGATTCTTTCATCTAACCACATTATGCAATACTAGAAGAAATAAATACTAAGTTTTTCTTTTTTTAAATAATAAAATTAACATTCTACTGTCTAAAAAACAACAACATGGTATTCCTTTAATAAATGTGGATTGAGTGAAGCTCAAGCTGCTATTGGGGGAGTTTTGGTTAAAACATATTTACAAGGATGTTTTTATCTTAAATGCAAAATATATAGTGCAATTTTGGCTTAATTACAGCTCTGAATATGTTGTTTATTTCAGTAAATGGCCTTTTTTGAGTTTGTATACTCCAGTTAATGATTAATCAATTGCTAAATTAGTTGCAAATCATTTCAGTTATCAATTAATCACAATTAATCGTTTAAGCCCTAATAGAAGTGCAAGTAATCTCTGCTATTTTTGGTACTAATATCTTATTAAGTTGAAAACTGCAGAAATTAGAGAAGTCAAACATGGATGTGATATTTTGCACCAAATTCAGATTTTTTAAAGTTGGTAAAATAAGTTTTCTTTTAAATCTTGCCGTAAATGTAAGGTTGCCTCATCTTGAGCTGAATGTATTGTACATATTACCTGTGTAATATGTATTTGTAAATACACATAAAAATACATCAACAACTCCAATTTAAACAGCAAATGAAAACCAGAACGACATAAACAGTTGTAGTTCTTCCAAGTTCATCCTTGATTGCAATAGTTTTGTGCTCACCAAACCAATTGGACTTTTGAGGACATTTCTGGACTGAGAATAAATAAACCGCTAAAAGAAGAGTCCAATTAATCACCTTAAGCCCGTTTTTAGCTCTCTGCTTTCATTTTGTAGCTTTTATTCAGTTTCTGTCGGCCTGTCGCTGCTTGTTGGCAGGAGTGGAGGGGATTTTGTAACAGGAGAACCGTTGATTCAGTTCCCTCTCCACCCGCTGACCTGCTGCTGGAGTCTGGCAGGTCTGCGATGATGGAGCTGATGGTGATGTTGTGGGTTAAGTGATGGTTGACACTACGCAGGACTTGTTTTTTTTTTCATGGAAGATTAAGTTCTTTTGATGTCTTTGAGATTTTGTCCCTCTGAGCCTCTTGAACCTGGCGCGGCGCGGCGAGGAACAGGTCCCTGATGATGTCACTTCCTCCTCTGACTTGTAATAGAAGCACAGCGTTCTGAGCCTGCAACTTCTCAACATGACGAGTCTTTATTTGTGCAGCTTAACGCATGTTTAGTTTTCCCTATTTCAGGACTCTAACACTTGTTAAAGGTTTTTCTGTAGATTCTCATTTCTTTATTCTTCTCCAGTAATAATTTACTCAGTTCTGAGGATTGTGGGTACATGTAAACCCAAAGGAATCTTTCTGCAGAGTGTTTTCTTTTCATTTACTCAGCATTTTGTTGGTTGAGTCATGTTGGACGTAATATTCAGCTGCATCAGCTTTTCCAGATTGTTCTTTCTTTCATTCAGTAAGTCAGAAGAAACGTAAGGTTCATTCACACCAACCTTGTTTAGTCCACTTTTACCAGGTTGTTTGTCTAGAAAGTCTGTTTCATTTGGAAAGATGTGAATCAGACCAAAAAACTCAAACTCTGGTCCGTCTACAAACCTACCTCTCACATTATTCTTGATCCACAAAGATGTACGCGCTCACATTGGTGTCACTGCAAGCTCAGGTTAGTGGGATTAGCATAGATATGGGTTGATATGGGCTAACATCTATGCTAGCTAGCACTCTGTCTCACCTAGCCGTGGCTAGGCTAACGTTAGCAGTGTGGACGAGTGGTGCAAGCAGACTCATCGTTTCCACTGTTCCTCGGACTTCAGAGAAAGGAAGCGTTTGGCGTTTTTTGGTTCTTTATTTATGACTTGTGGTTTTATTGGATGAAGTTGTTGACGTGTAAACAAGTAGAGACAGGAAGCGATTAAAAAAAGACACCTGATCTCAGATTCCCTAATACTATGCTGCCATTGTTCAACTGTTTCACCAAAGATGCTCTTTAATCTGTGTGCTATCAACTAGTGAAAACGATTATTTAGCATAAGCAAACAAGGCTTAGCCTAGCAGGGAGCAAATGAAGCCTGGTGGGCTGACAGGCTTATAATACATGGGGAACTCGTGTATGTACATGTATATAAAAAACTTCCCTGTATTCATTTAATACGTTAAAACCAGAGATGCATGGATTCAGTGTTAATATCTGTATCGATCTTGATATCGGGTATCGATGACGATGTGTCCGATCCATAATGGCAGATCTAGTCAGTCTAGTTCTATGCTTTGTGCTCTTATCAGTGCTTTTACATAATATTTATTATTCCTAACTGAACTTTCTGAACCATTTGAATGATGTTTGTTGCTGTTTATTTTTACACGTTTGACCAAAATGGTCAACCTTTAGATTTTTTTCAATTTTTTATCACAGATTTTTTTTATTGGCTGTTATCCTCCCAATTGCGCTGACTGAACAAATAAAAGTTTTTACATGTTTGACCAAACGTATGAAGCTATTGGTGTATTTAAATGCTGTATGGATGCAGAGTTTTAAATAAATTTGTAATTACGCACATTTATCTCTATTAAAAAAAAAAGAAATGCTTAAAGTTAATTTTGTATTTGATTGGTATTGGCCGATACGAAACCTCAGATATCTGTATCAGAATTGGAAATGAAAAAAGTGGATTGGTACGTCTGAAACTGAAACGTCCCACTATTGTATTTGGTCCCTAAATGCCTCAGACAGCAGTATGCTTTGATAAATAATTATAATGGGTATAAAAATTATCCCGACACCTTTAAATCTTTAACTCTGAATACTTATGACCATCTGATATTTCACTTTTTCCTTTGTAATAAATGTGAAAACGTTTCTATATTTTCATTTTTTTCTGTCCAGGTGAAATTCAGGAGAAATTATATGAACTATTTTTTATCAAATGGCTGCAATGACAGTGTGTAAAAATTTAAAGGGGCCTGAATACTGACCAAGAAGTTTTGTTCTAGTTCCTACTGGCAATATCTTGGTACACTTGAAATAATACAAAACTTACTTACAAGCAACCTTTCAGCAAGATATTGGAGCTCGTTTTAAGTAAATAACTTATTTATATGTTTTGAAAAGTACTAGTTCCACTGGCAGAGTATTTCACTTATAACATGGGAAAAATAGCTAAGTTAAATAAACAGCCTACTAGTACTTTTTCCATTATTAAGAAATTATGAACTTAGAATAAGCTCCTATATTTTTCCAAATAGTTACATACTGTATAAGATGTTTTTAGGTGACACAAAACCTCCTGCTTGTTTTATTGACCTGGGAATGAAAAAAAGGGAAAAATCAGCATTTTCAAAATTGAGAAAAAGAAGAAAACATCCTGATTGGGTCATTTCTGTAGATCCCAGCTGCTGTGTTTGGAGCCGTGTGGTCCGTCCAGGTGAACGCGGAGCCGCGTTATTCCCTCCGCCTTCAGCTGCTGCTCGGCTCCTGGCCTCATCCTTCCTGCCATCAGCCCTGCAGCCAGGCAGACTGTCAGCAGCACAATTAAGGGCTGTGCCATAATGAAAGGGGCATTAACAGAAGCAATTTATTTCCCAGCGCAGCGCCGGAAGGTTCCTCCGCTGCTGATATTCCGACGGAGCCTTTGTGTGTGTGCTGCCCTGTGCCATTATGGGAAGGGATGAGGAGGACATGCACGAGCTGGAGGGAGGGTGTGGGGGGGGCGGCAGCAGCGCCGCCGCCGCACAACACCGAAAATCAATTCTGGCTCTAATTTATTTAAAAATCTGCTATTTTTTTTTTTATCCTAATAACTCTACATCACAATTTGCCCCAGATTTTCCTGCTTGTTCTCGTCTCCCACCTTTCACTCTCTCCCTCTCTCTCTCTCTCTTTCTCTCCGCTCGCCCCACCAGCAACCCTCGCTCTGTTATTTCTGTGTTCATTTTGTTCCTCTGAAGTTTATTGAATTAGCGCAGACAGCTGAAACGCAGAAGATAAGAGAGGCGCTCCGTGTGCTCCTCTCGGAGAAATGGTATTGCACTTTGGAAGAGCGAGCCACGCGAGTGTGTGTGTGTGTGTGTGTGTGTGTGTGTGTGTGTGTGTGTGTGTGTGTGTGTGTGTGTGTGTGTGTGTGTGTGGGAGGGGGTAGGGCGGACTGATGCTGAGGATCTACAGAGGAATTGGGGGAACGTTGTGTTTTGATGTTTCTTCTGAAAAAAGCGATAAAGACAGAACTAGCCTTGTGAAAAAGATTGAATGTTTCGACTCCGGTTAATTTGGGTTTTTGCATTTTCTCATTCTTTTAGCAAACCCACCACGTAAATGTCAAACTGCGTTAAGTTTTCACGAGACGATGAAGTACAGATGTACTTCTGCATCGTTTTATAACATGATTTCGGTTCTTTTATCTGCAATCAATAAAAGAAAAAGAAGTGCAACTGATAAATTCTGTTTTATTTAAGATGTTTTCTGTAAAACTGATGAAAATCAACTCTGTATTTCGGTAGAAATATTAGTGACATCAACAGCTGTTTCAGTTCAGTTGTCAGAAACGATAAAAACGTTTAAAGGAAAAGTTGGATTACATGCATTTGTTGATCCAAATTATCTGACTGAGACATGATGATAAATTTAAGCTTTTAATCCTTATTGTTAGAGCAGCTTGAGCTAAAATGGCCAGATACTGATAATGAAGCAGGAAATGTAAATCTTTGCTTCAGTCATGATTGAAAATATGTTTCTGCAAAATTATAAATGAGTTTGTTGCTATAGAGTGAGAAGATGAGTTTGTTTAACAGATTCCTGTCACAATTATACAAACAACTGTTCCTGTTTCAAACAAACCACTAGATTTGAATCTTAATAATACTGTCCCAGGTTATTTTAGAGTAAATAATGCAGCATTAAGTTTCTACTCACTTTCATCTGGAGTCTTTGCATGCAGTGGTCCTGTATAAAGTTAGGCGATGTGAATATAAAGTTTAGTCCCCGTATTTAACGGTTAGCACTAGCTTCCACATAATTCATATAATGTTAGCTTGCACTAATTATTTTATGTTTGCTGTGTTTTTGTGGAGCTAAGATTCTTGTTATGGTAAGTGAATAACGTTTTTGTAAGCGGTGGCTAATATTATTTCTGTAGATCCATTTATGTATATTTTGTTACCAAAAGTCAAAAATAGAATTTCCTTGACAACCAAGGCATTCATCTTGAAAAATGGCTGCTATCTTGCATTATTATTATTATTATTATTATTTCTTTAAAGCAAGCCCCGGGAAACATCTGTGACAAGTTAGGTCCCACATGTGGAAGATAAACAGAAATATTGAATTATCTACTAGCTGGAGGTTTTTACAGCAAAGCAGACAGAAACATCGATCTGTTATTCCAGATAGATATGAATGTGATGCGCAGCTTGTTTGGAGATACTTTTGCATAAACTTTGAACAGAAATTTAAATGGTAACTTTGAAACACGGAGTGTATCATCATTCTTGGAAACGAGCTTCAACAGCCAGAAACAACAGCCTTCTTATCTGCAGCGTGAGTTTAGTGTTTTGAGGGGGGGACTGCGGCTGACCTCTGACCCCATTTTCTCGTGTGTTTTTTCTGAAAGGCTGTGGAGCCGAGTCAAATGAAATCTCCTGCTGCAGACATCAGAGAGCGAACCTGCGTCCCTCCTGCTGTCTCTCTCAGGCTGAACTTTATCCCGTCCGCCATTATTAAGTCTACTTTTTAAAGAAGGCATGCAAACAGTAACTGTTCTGCCACTCGATAACGTTGCACTTTGGTTTCTATCAATTCTTGAGCAAGAACTTCTGCAAATCTATCATATCTAATAATACATTCTGTATTTACTTTTCAGTTTTTTTATTGAAGATTAAATTCCAACTGTTTCATTAATATAACAGCCTTTTCTTTTTTTATATACAAATTTTTCTGGGCCTTTGAAAGAGAAACACACCCGTAGCAACATGGAACCTCTACCGTGCATAACAGTGGTGCTTTTTATAGAAAATGGCTTCATTTTAGTCTCTGACGACGACACACTCCTGTTTAAAATCCTGTGCAACACTCAGCAACATTTAGAAAATTAATTTTTGTCTTGGAATCTTTTCCATGCAGTAAAGGTTAAGGTGCTTTATATGGATCTCTATTTGGATCTCTATTTTGCCATCTTTATATATTCAGGGTTTATAAAGGTGTTTGAATTTCTTAAAAATGCTTGAATTTCAATTGTTTTTTGTTTTTTTTTCAAGGTTTGGAAAGTGCTTAATTTCTGTGTAAAGTCATTGAATATGATTAACATTCAAAGTGCCTATATTTGGACAGTGTTGTTTACAGTTGAAAACAAATATGTAGAGATAATAAAAATGCAAATTTTTCTTACTATCTGAAGTTAATCAGACTCAATTTCTATTAATTGTTAAAATTAACAATTATTTCTGTTTGCTAAATGCCGTAAAACTTATCAAGAGATTTATGTTTTAAATTTTTTGGAACTTTTCTGACTTGCCAGGTGGATAAGGGTGTTTATAAGAGAGACATTTCAAAACATACATTTTGTTATATTTTAGTTTACCTTGTCCCTGCTGGAGAATGTTGAATAATGCTGGAGTTGCTAGGTAACGGGCTGAGGTTGCTAGGTAACTTGTGAGTTACATTCCGGAGGTTTTTGAACATCTCATTTTCCAGACACCAAAAAGCCATTACTTATAAATGTCTGGGTGATTTTTGTTTTTTTTTAATTTTACTTACTTTTAATTACTTAATTTTAATTACTTTTTTTAAGTGTTTGGACAGTTTTTAGAAATAAAAATGAAATTATTAAAACATAAAAAATGTGAATTTCACTGAAAAAAACACAAAGTAAAGTATTTTTAGCCTAGTTTGTACTCTTGAAATAAGAAAAACTAACTTGCATAATTTCTTAATGATGGAAAAAGTACTAGAAGACTGATTATTTAACTTAGCTATTTTTCCCATGCTCTAAGTGAAATAATCTGCCAGTGTAGTATTTTTCTAAACATATAAAGAAGTTATTTACTTAAAACAAGCTCCAGTATCTTGCTGAAAAGTTACTTGTAAGTAAGCTTTGTATTATTTCAAGTGTACCAAGAAATTGGCAGTAGAAACTGGAACAAAGCTTCTTGGTAAGATTTTGTGTTTGCTCAGTAGATCCGGTTTAAGTCGATTGTTTGTCTGCAGGAAAACCCCTAAAACATGCAGGACATTTGGAGCAGGGTTAAGAAACCTCTGGGGTAAACAGCAGGGATAACTGCGGTGAAAGTTTGGGTAAAGTTGGAGTAACTTTCCTAATTTAAGTTGAGCTAAAACGCCGAGTCTGTGTCGTTCCAGCCAGAGGTGATCAGAAGTTTACGCCCCCATGTTCCACTGCTAGACGATGAAAAGCCATGTCTTTCTACTTCAAGCAGATACTTCTGCAACCACAGCGCTCTGCAGTGTGTCTGCTGCAGCGTCACGGTGGATTGCAGCGTTTCAGAGTCTGCCCCCCCCCCCTCCACATCGTCTCTTCGCTCTGCAGGCTTTCCTCAGACATGTTAACGCGAACCGTCATGCTAACGCAGCTCCCTCTGTCACTGGGGGATATTCTTTTACCTGCTGCTGGATCACAGGAGGACTTTTTCATTTTCACTGTCTCCGTTTACAAAAGATCAGAGGCCTCTGCTGCAGCGCTGAACTCCTGAACTCCTATATACATTTCCAATGAAGCTCTGGGTTGTTACAGTCGTATGTTAACAGGAAAGACTGGGCTCTCTGTGTCTTAGCGTTGCGTGTGAGAGAGACCAATGCATTACCGTCATGAAGGTTTCTTGGCCTCTGCTTGCTCTAATTGATAGGGGCTGCTGGTATTTACTTACATTCTCCGGGTGGATTAAATCTCAAAGGAAAAGAGAAGGAGCTTGTCTTTCTCCTGCCTTTGTTTTAATATGCATGTGTGTGTTTGTGTGTATATGAGACATGCGCACGTTTCTGCCTGTTTTGTCGTCCCATGCGGTTCTGCCGAATCCTTTAAAGCCGCGCGGCGTCCGGGACCCTCAGCACCAAATCTAATCAGGAGCCTCGCTGCAACATATACGCGCCGCTCCGCTTGGCTCAGAGTAATGCGAGCCAAGCGACACGTACGAGCGCAGGGCCTGTTTACTGCAGATTGTCAGTAGTAAATATCATTATCTCTGCTGCTAGTTCTCCATTTTCCAGTTTGCCTAATATGCCATGCATGCCTGCTCTGTAGCAGAGTGTGAGAACAAAGCAGAGGTGTTCCTTAGGAGTGTAAAACAAGAAGACTTGGTGTGAATACAGAATGTGGATCGAGAGAATATGCAAAACGGAAACAGCAGATTTTCCTTTATAAACATTTTGCTACGTATTTATTAGGGCTGTAATGATACAATAATTTCACGATACAATACGTGATATTCTGACCACGATACGATATGTATTGCAATATTCAGCAAACGATACAATTACACTTTTGCGATTTTCTGAAAGATTTTAGAGGGACAGAGTGATTTTAGTGACATTTTGTGACTGTTATAAAGTTGGATTGAATTAATTTAACTGATTAAAAGCACCAACTACACAATACCTGCTCTGGTTGGACACAGACTGAAAGTGGACAGCTGGACAAAATGAACCAAAGAAGTGGAGAGAAAACATGTTTCTTT